>JARYHS010012519.1:152198267-152477633 GCA_031002005.1 Vandiemenella viatica | reverse complement strand
CTCTGTTTAAATTACAAAGCTCCACCAAAAACAACCAACTCGCGTCTGAAATTCCATTTGTGCTCTCGGCGCGGCCTTCTGTCACATTCGCACGTCTTGCACAGCACCGTGCGACTCCAGCGACACTGCGTGAATCATCCGTGACTGAAATCAGGCGAGCTGACAGCCCCACGCCATTAAAATGCCATACTATTGATCTTAAGACGTATCATGTATGTGGTATATCAGAAGAAAACCTACGTATACAAATCAGAACCATGTGGTTAGACTCATTCCACAGAATTTATTAGTCAATGAATCAGACAATAGCGTAATTTATCTTCACTCAAGCCATATTACCTACTTTTGGAAGAATCTAGCATTAATATTATGAAATTAATCTACCTGAAACAATGTTAAAGAAGGTACTTAAAACAAGAAGGAATTAAAGAAAAATATTAATACAATACTCAAACGAATTTAAACACAGTTTATATTAGTTAGTGGTCATTGCCTAATTTTTGGTACATGGTCAGTAATCTTATATGCCATCAAATACTGATGTTTCGTTTATTATGACTGTTTTATGAATTTAAAATAAAAAAAGAGTACTGATGTTAAAGAATGCAGTAAACAACAGAAAATATACAATTTTATAAAAATATAATCTTATTTTCTATTCTGAAGTATTTGAGCAGTACAGTTAGTAACCGACTAAAATGTAGTTAACAAATTTTATATCACTGCATTTTGATTTTTACATTTCATTTCAATCAACCTTATTTCCTTGTAATGTTTAGTTGAGACTACGATTATATTTTGTTAGTTGAAAATGGCAATAAAAGGTATAACAATTCTGATTTTGCCTCCCCAATTTCGTTGATTTAATTCTGATTTTCGTAGACGCTAAAGCAATAAAATTCGGCAGCATATATATCCGTTGAAGTGATAATATTTTCTTTTAAGAGAACCCTGGTTGATTCTGACAGCGTTCCTAATTTCAGAGTTTGAGATCCTGATTTCATCACGTTTAATCTTTAAGGTTTCTGTTATTCTGCGCTGGTTGCTCACTCCAGAGGGTTTTTCTTGAACATAATTTAAAAAAAAGAAAAAAGAAATATGCCAAATTTACAAGATATTTTCGTTAACCACTGCCTAACCACTATATTTAAGTGTACAACATTTCGTTACGTTCTACTTAAACAAAATTATATTTTTTTCGTTTAATTAGTAACAGTAAGTGAAAAGGTTCCCGTCACAAAATAAACCGGTCATCAAAAACTTTTAATCCTAAAATATCGTATATATTACTTTCTCTTTCAGGATTAGACAAATCCAAAACTTTGAAATGTTTTCAGACGCCATAGCTAATATACCAAATTACTGGACGTGTATCTCATCTGTTCTCTTAACCTAATTTCTTTCACCGATACACATCTTACATCGTTATACCGTTTATTAAAAGATAACGCTGTAAGACAAAGCTGATAAACAATTCAGTTAATAAAATTGTTGAGGAATTGTTCGTTTATATAAATCAATTTACACGGCAAAGAAAATATAAATTAAGAATAAAAATATTGTTAGTCATAAAAAATACTTACCAACGTCATTCTTACAGTACGACACAAAATCTTCAAATACATTATGTCATCAATTTAATCCTAAATTTTCAAATTCCATGGAACACTCACTGGCTAAAACGCATTAATAATAGTCACCAAAGTATCATAAGATATGTTTCCTTTAGTGAGTGTCAGAGTTTTAATGCTAACTGACTATGCGAAATTTCTCATAACGATACTTTTCCGGAGGAATCTGAACTTCTAGGGCAATTAGTTTTTCCCCGAGTAATATTTCAAGATAGACTTCAACGTCACATACACATTAGAGCCTAAATCATAATTAAATAAATGTGTCTATACCAGTCTACTGCTTCTTACAACTACAACATTACAGTAATGTAATTCACACACTCATAGTTTGTATTGAAATATATTTTGTCTTTTTTTCCCAATTATCTTAGTGATTACCTTAGCAAAGAGAATACCGCGCGTACCCCTGAAGGAACCTAATGTACCCCTGGGGTACGCGTACCACTGTTTGGAAACCACTGCTCTGGGGCCAAAGAACTCGGTGAATAATCTCTCTCTCTTCGGCTGAACTCAGAAAATTATCCAGTAAGGTATTCACATGGCTTATACACAGACTCAGCTTCTCATACGAACAGTAATTTCCACCATTACTATTTCTGCGTACAATAAATAAATTTATGGTCTCCTTAATGTTTACGGTGTGCATATCTTCTTTACACGCCGAGGGTTTTACTGGCCAGGATGGGGCTTCGGGGCTTCAGTAAAAACACTTGCAATTACCAGACTCTACGTCGCTGTAAAGCGGACAGCAAATCCGCTGCTTGGGATGTGGTTGTCAGGTTTCTCGCAGAACTTTTAATTGCCGGGGTGGCCGCTGTCGCAGCGTGGCGCTGTTGTCGCCTGCACCTAACGAGGTATACCCGCCCGCTGCTCGCGACGCCGCGACGCTCGACGACGCTCTTTACGCCGAGGCTCACGCTAAGCCGACGCAGCGCCGCCGACAGCGACGCTAATGAAAACGTAAACCAGCGCACTTTATGCGAGCGTTAATAACTGTTTCATTTAGCCTGAAAAGTGCCGTGCGCTCCGAGCTCTGCGTTCGCAACTGTGAAGCGAGAATTGAGATTGCTGAGTTGTTAGATAAGCAGCACCTGTCCAACTGCTCACCTGTTTTTCGGATGTAACAAAACATGTTCAGTTAAAAAAATGTTTCTGTTGTTTCGGAAATTTCTGATCAAGATGTTGGTAACATTTATAGACTGATAATTATTATTTAACTAGCCTCGTACCCGTGAGTTCGTACGCGTGGATTACGAATTTTTTTGCCAGAATTAAATATAGAAAGTTGTTGGTAACGAAGGATTAGTCCCAAACAATATCCATTCGGCATAATATGACAGGAAAACTATCACTATATCATTCTACCGTCGAACCTGCCTCTTGATGAGAATCAATTTCCAACATATTTCTGTCACTATTCGATAAGATCTCAAAATTTCGTGACTACAATTGTTAATCACACTGGAAAAAATATCCTGTGCCCTTCATACACATTTCCTTATAAAATTCCATCATAACGATATAGCCATTTAGTCGTCAAATCGTAACAAAAAGACAGAGACTTACGTCCGTATTTATAATAATATTACTGTGGTTCACACTCACACACTGACCACGAACAACACCTGAGGGATCATTATAACGTAAAAAAGTGTACACCTACAGCATTACAAGACTACCTATGATTTGCCTCACATTGCACCCCTAACTTTCTAATATCTACAGTTTAACATTCAATCCGAATAACCTACGGCCCAGTCCTGACTCTTACGATAAAAAACAATTTTTTAAAACATTAGCTTCCACGGAGATTTGAACCGGAGACCACGATATTCGTAAGCAAGCGCTTTACCACTCAGCTAGCAGTCCACTATATAAAAACACGCTATGGAGACGTCCACATCCAACGTGTCTGCCTATCGCCGTATTTCGAAGTTATGAGACAACATGTGTTATTCATACAGATAATTTTTCAACCAAATGTAGACAGTATTTTTCTCCTTGTTTCAAAGGATAAGTGTGCAAAGTTTCATCGAGATAGGATGAAAACTGTGGATTTGTATTAAGAACAAACGAACAAACCAACAATCAAACAAACATACATTCATCTTTATATATAAAGATAAATACGTCCATTCACCTGTATCTTCAGCGTATAATGTTTTATTTTTATAAAACTGTGTTTCAAAGTTGACTACTAGTGGAGGCATAAAAACCAAACTATATCAAACTGTATAACTAAATACAATAGTGGAAAAACATGCTGGTTGAGGTTACAGGAGATCATTAACCACACCTCAGATAATGTAAACATAAAAAATGTACGCTGAAGATATCTCGACGAGAGGTGAAACGCGTCCGAAAAATAGAGAACATCCAACAACAGTTGTATTGGCGTATTTACTAAATAATGATTATTAGTTTAACAAGTCAATTGTGAAAGAAATGGCCTACAATAATCACTGTGTCTTGTTTCTCAATAAATATGATTTGTATGAATGGGGGTTAGTCGAACGGGAATGCCAGCTCCGTTGAGTCAGCTGATTGAGGCACCTAGGGTAGAGGACTTGGTGGAGCACAATTCCTAATCACCCGATTGAGCTCCAAATTCCTGGATTAAACATCAAATCTCTCTGCGGTGTGCAAGAAGTGAAAGCAAACGACACTGCTGATGGCAATTCGTCCGTCGGAAGGGGACGTTAAGCCTGGCAGCCTAACTGAATCACAATTATACTTACAATATTATTTACGAACACTGTTACTCTGTGTAAGGTAACACCAATTAATCCTTTCCAAGTTGTTATCATGTAGGGGTAAACATCCCCTATAGTAACCGGCTACACTCGGAAACGGGTATGGCACTCTTATAAGAAGATTTTTTGTGGATTTGCCAATAAAATATTTTTATTAAAAGTTGATGACTAAAGATTAACGATAAAAGTGTATATCAGTGTCATGTGAGAAGAACAGTGGTGATTCCATCCCACACGTACAGTACGTGTTAGTAAATCAAGGGAGTGACTGAAGGAACTTGAGATAGCCTGAAGATGAATTCATCACAATGTAGTAGTGTGTTAAACAATATAAAACTGTGAATTAAAAGAAATTTATTAGTGTCTAAGCCGATACCGTCAGATTTGAAGATCTCGGTTGAGAATACGTTTTGTAGAATATAAGCACTCATCGCAGCTGTTTTAACTTAAATCATGTTATCGCGAAATTTTAACACTTAACAATTTGGTTTGACTTTCGGCCAAGATGACCATGCTCTCCAGCAAGTTTAACAACTGATATGTCCTGAAGGAGAAAATACTTACATATGCTCATAATATGAGTAAGCTATTCAATCATTCTCCATTTATTGACAAAATTTATTTCGGTGGATTGATTCACTCCCTATAAAAATCGCTACTTCTATGATGTTTACTTCTATGTTTATGTCTTAAGTGTTGTCTGTTTGAATATTCAGAGTTATAACTTTTATTTTCATGTCGTCTCTTCGCTGGCCGGATGGAGTCACGTCGTTTTGTATATGTTTCGAGGCTCATACTTGCGGTCTTCTTCTTGCGCAGAAATGCCCACAGTACGACTGTAAACACGTTGACCTTTAACTCAACGACGCGGCGTCACACAGAGAGCCAGCCTAAAGTTACATTTAATTTGTTGTTAATTATTAGTAAGGGACATAAGTCTATTACGTAGTCTTTGTAATTAGTGGAGGCTTCATATTGACTGGCGATCCTGAGTTACACCAACCATACACAAAATCTGGTAGCTTGTATCGTGCTTTTTGCCTTATTCGGTCTCTGAACTGTTACCGAAACCACAGACGTTCAAAATATTTATTCGATTCATAGCTCCTTTAACAACGATATCTTGTCTCATTTATATTCGTCTCAATTCTCTTAGTCAACTCCAGAACTATCCCTGTAGTTAGTTCTATTTTTTTCTGAACCAGAAGAATGTTTCAATAGTTATAGTAAAATGAGAAAAATGAAATTACGCATATCCCACATAACATTAGTTTGTTGTTGCTTATAAATATGAATTATGAGCGTGACCAAGATTTTCTCGGCGTCTTTAGAATTGTGTTCAATATACAAGATTTCGGCAAAATCGTTAAAGTCTTCTGAGAGAAATTCATTTCACATATATACAAGAGTTGTGCATATAATAGTATTAGATAAAAGGGAAATATATATTATATATTCACTATATTTCATATTCTCCTAATAAGTTAAATATATAATTAATGACTGCAAATAATTCAATACTTTATTTCAAATAATCACACATATATATACAGAGCATATCGCCTATGTTATTATTTTTTACTTGAGTCTTGGATGCATGAAGTTCGAATAAAGTAAAACGTTTTTCTTGAAGGTTTCCTAGGAATTTTGAAGATCACAGTTTCTTGCTCTAACCAAAGAGAAACTTAACTAATGTCATTAGTCTTACAGATACTTGAAACTTCTACGAGAATATGTTAGAGCCCTTTCAGAGATTTCAAATATATACAAGAATTCCTCTTTTAAAGATATAAGCTAAATGGCGCAAAACTTAGTAACTCTCCAAAAAGGAAAGTAATAAAACGTAGGTGCACGAACCTAAACGTAACATTAAAGTTGTAATTCGCTCATTGGCGACAATATTTCAAACGATTATGGTATTCAGATTTTGACACTGTATTTTACACACGTACGACACAACATTTTGAATATCATTTACTTAGAATACATAATTTCAGGTGGTTGAAATATTGTATTTTGGCCTGACACCCAAATAAAATAATGAACATTTTCCTATCGCTACTCTGTGCGTTTGTGTGAACAATAACTGCTTTTCCTTACTAGAAAAAGTGTTTCCTGTCACAATCAACTCGTTCTTACATACGTTACTTTCGGCAGATCAGTTGGCGGATAGGTTACGTGTAATGTATATTAAGTGCTATGCTCTTCAATGTTTATCTATTTTGTAATTATTTGCTCATTAAGTTTTACGTACCTTTAAAATGAAATGAAATTAGGCTTCTGTAAGACGAAATAGAAGTTCTTCCAGTTACATATCAAACCGATTTAATTTAAGAACTATGTTTATTGATTGTAGTTGCTGCATTGTAAAGTGTCTATATTCGTTTCAATGGCATATAATTGTTACCTTGCAATAAGTGAAGCCGTTCAGAATATCTGACACACTTTGTGTTCCTGGTCTGACTTAAAGGTTTTCTCATCGACGCCTGCTACAATTTGCTCTGACAGAAACGGAAGAGGCGCTCATGCGGAAAGCGCCGATTGAGAGAAACCAGACTGACTTTCTAAAGTTCCGTTTTGTACAACGGTGAAGTCGTATTTAGCGGGTAAGCGGTTCCCAGAAGGACAAAACGAAGCGAGAAGAAACTTTGGTTTATAGGTAGAGCGACTCCTTTCCTATTCGTAAAGTGGCTTTCTTTCTGGAGTCGGCCCCGCACCGGGAAGTTTCCAAAGTGCTTGCGAAGCGGGCCATCGATTGACGGCAGTTCCCGGTCGCTGGAGCGGAAGTTGGATTCTGGCTGCCAGTCCAGCGAGCTGGACCACGGCGCGGCAGTCTGGATCGCCAGAGCCGCCTAACTTCTGTCTGTAAACAAAGAGCACGGCTCGTAGGAGCAGCTTGGAACTGACTGAGCAGCTGTCGAGGTCCAGGAAACCTCCCACTGTTATAACGGCCTGCTCTGCTGCTTCATCGGCAACGTCTACCTCAGACCACTGTCGGGTTATCATCTTTGTTAACAGGTTACTTCCTGCTGTGATATACGAAAGCAGTACGGGGAGGGAAATCCACAGTGGAACAAATATTTTGAACTGATAAAGTACTGATATTTCATGAGAACACAATTATTATTTTAAGCATAATTAGTCGAATGGCAGCGTACCGCGTTCGCAGACACTATGCAGTTACAACGTTAAATAAAACCCTCCGAGTTGGTGACTAAAAACATACTTCTTATCTTTTCAAATACATAGCTGATGATGGCGACAGAGTACATAGCTGAAACGTTGTGTTTATATAACACTGACCGGCTACAAACGCTTGATGAGTTCAACGCACTTTTGATTTGATTTAATTTAGTAGACTCAATATTTTGCTCTACAAATGATTAAAAGGCAAATAATTTCGTAATTTATGTAAAGTACCGAATATCTGTAGTTCCCATTAAATTGTAGAAAGTCTAAATACTTAAAATTTGTTATTTTCTTCGTAATTTTTGTTAAATAGCTCTTTTGGAATAACATTTGAATTAATTCTAGAACTCATTAATGTTAAAAGTATATTAAGTAATAACATCTATATGGAAACTACGGTAGAAGTATGTCAATATTTTCACGTAATATAATTTCCGTTTACTTCTCCTAAACAGCATATTTTAGAAAATAGTTACATTATGCATATGAATCTTAGTCTGAAAAATTTTACGGTAACAGTCAACTTTTTTAATTAAAAATTACTAACAATTTATTCCGCTATTTATTTGAATTTTTTATCTCATTTCAACAGAAAATTTCGATTGAGCATAATTGATTATTTATTTTGAATTCTGGTAATCCTGGGATATTGTTGCTTAAGGTAACATTGCTGTTGGCTGCCTCATTTAAGAAAGAATTAAATTTTCTGTACGTCCCTAATATCTTGTTGTTTCAAAATGTGTCTTATACTGTTGTGTACATATTAAGTTACTTTCAAAATTCTTATTGGTGGCGCATCTTCCATGTTTAGCAATGTAAGGCCACAGCAGCACTCGAGTTTATAATTTAGATAGATAGATATGTTTACTTTGATCCCATGTGAGAATAATCTCGGGGATGTGGAACAGTACATACACTTATTAGTAATGTCAATATTAGTATATAATTGATAATATTATTATATATTGACAACAAGTTAGCTACAACCCATTAGTATAACCAATATCTCCTGTAATCTACAAATACAGTCCCGAGTTAATTAATACTTATTATGTGGAACAGTGTACACACTCGTTACCAGCATCTAATAACCAGTTATTTTCTTACCAACCAGTTACCATGATAAGTTTCACTGTAATTTGCGACTACATATTATATCATGTTAGTTGCTATTTATGTGGAACAGTACACACACCTATTAACAATATCAATTATACTACCAACAACTTATAAGCAGTCAATTACTTAAAAACCTGTTAGTATGATAATTTTTCACAGCAGTTTTTGAGTGCATGTTAGTTACTATAATATTAGTGAAATTTTGTAAACAGTGTAATTACTTCATTTGTCAAAAGTTTCAACAGAAAGAAAAGCCATATACTATTTTAGTAATTGTGGACAACTTTGTCACCTTCCCCTTCCATACACCATATATACTATTTTATCAGTCATTCTTAGTTACCAAATTCCAAGAAGAAAATTCTTTCACAGAGTAAAATGGGTTCTGAAGCAGAAACTCTTTCAGTTTGGACTTAAAGTAGTTGGGTTTCTGTAGATAACATGTAATTTCTGTTGGTAAGACATTGAAAAAGGAATCTCCAGTAAATGTTAACCCTTTCTGTACAATTGACAGTGATTTGTACTTTTATAAATAAATCAATAGAAGTGCAATAACGTAACATTAAGAGTGAAGGAAAAGTCGGAATAATAAAAGCATAATCATCCGCGATCGTCAAGCTTAGCGAAAATCAAAGTCAGTCGTTGAAGAAATTAGTCCTAATATTATTGAAATCAGCAGACATTTAGCTTTATTGTAAGTATGAGGTAACGATCAGTTTAGCGGATTTTGTAGCCGTCAAGATGTTAGCAGATGGTTCACGACATATATGTTAAACGTGTGTCCATTATGTTTTCACTTTCTTCCAACGTTGCGTTCACAGTCTCGGGTACAATTGCGGATACCTTCTTCAGTAGTACAACCTCTCTCTCATTCTACTGGAGACTCAAACAGGTGCTTGAATACCTGAAGAAGCGGTCGAAAGCTTTGAAAGAAGATGGGAGCATATTAAACGAAGCGCATATCTCTAAAATAATTTCGTAACAAAGGAACAGGACACTTGAGATCTGATGCCTTCATCAAAATAATAATTGTCTTTGATGCAAGCTAGTAGATAGAAAAAAAAACTCATGTTCCCTTCGTTTCATTACTGATATATTTATTAAGATTTTTGATGTTAAATATTAATCGAGTTAAATAAAAATATCCCTAATTAAATAAAAAATGTAAAGATATTGTGATAGAAAGTTTTACTTTTTCATCAAATTTCATACTTTTATTACAGATAAATTAAAATAAAATTAACAATAACTAAATTCAAGGATCATGTATCACACCCTTAACCAAGCTATCATTGAATTTTCATTTGCTTATTTATGGATCATCGACCCACAGCCATTTTGTTTACGCGAAATGCGTCACACGATGTGAAAGGTTGTCTCCCACTTTACGAGTTTGTGCGCGCTTTTAGGGGATCCGTGAGTCCGCATAATAAGGTCGATAGAGCTCGTGCACATGCTACTGTTGTAACAACGAATGTCTGTGAGTTAGAGCATACGTTTCCAAACGTTTTGTCGATAAAACCAAATTGCGAGGAGAATTACATTCGAAAAAACTTTTCTCATAGAATACTTGAATGTACACTAGCTTAAACATTTATTTGATATTCTACAACTGCGTCAATTTTTTCGCAAAGAAAAAAAAAAGAATAAAAAAATATTGCTGAAAATTCTTAATTTGATTCGTAAGAGCACTGAACATTGAACAGAAGATCTTTTCATCTGATTGTTAAGATAATCGACATCTTACAGACAGGAATATTCTGTAAATAATTAAAGTTTCAAAAAATATTCTACTATTTATTATTTATGAGTTGTTTACTAGTTTCTTGATTTCGAAAGAATCATATACCCAAAACTAAGCATGGTTCACCCACAGCATTGTGATTTAGCATTAAACTTCATCAGTTCATTTTGGTTTGTTAAAAATAACTTCCACAGTAATATTATTCACTTTAGCTTCAAAAAATAAATTGTAATTACAAAATCGTATAATGTAACATACAAGTATCATAACTAAGTAACTTAGATTTTTACTTTTATTTGGAATAACCTTTCAAAGCTTTGCCTTTTTATTAAAAATAGTGCTTATTTCCACTATCTCGGTTCGCGTAGTATTTTACAGTGTATTGTGATATTTTTTTTAACTCCTTTATGTCTCTCAACAGCGAGGTCTTTAGAGACGGGAAAGTATGAGGGCAAGGAATGGGAAGCAGTTCGGCCAAGGCCTTTTTAAGGAAGCATCCCGGCATTTGACTGGAGTGATTTGGGAAACCATGGAAAACCCAAATCTGGATGCCCGGATGGGGATTCGAACCGCCGTCCTCCCGAATGCGAGGCGAGAACGCTATCCGTTACACCACCACGTTCGGTTATTATGATTTATAACTATGCCATGAAGATACTGCTAAAAATATATTACAACTTTAAATAAAACCGTAAATTTTCATGTTAATAAGTGCTGATTAATAACTATCAACTTAACGTAATACTAAAGAAAGTGTAACTAACATTAATCTTTAAATGAAAATACATTTCTTGTTACCAAGAGTGCATTTTACTGACACATACTATGATTGAGGCTGGTTAACTAAGGTTCAAAAAAGTAAAAAAGGTTCCATACCTGCTAAGAACAACGGATTTGGTTCTAACGTTGCTAAATAACCTCCTGGGAAAGAATATTGACGGTGACTACACTGTATCTCTTGGCTTAGTTATCACATTTCGCAACTCTAGTTTTTCCGACCTCTTATTTAGAACTCCGGTTCGAATGAACACTATTGAAACGTTAGAAAATTGTTTAATAAACAATATGAAAGTTATAAACGCTTATCGGGAAGTTTATTGCATGATATTCATCATCTCCGGTGTTCAAGTTTTTAATGAAGGGTGTTGTAATCTTGAGACATTGTAGCTTCTTATTAATTTTTTTTCACATGCGTATGGTATCTCAACAGATTCTTCTTAATACCTCAAACTTTATGTTTAAATAATTAACTATTCAAAACGCCTTTCCTTTATGGATGGTTTATCAAGGGGAATCCGAGAATTGTTTATTGTATCAATTCCGAACACAACAGCAGAAGTTATTCGTACTCTGAGTTCCACGCAGGGGATCAACCATAGATTTGATCTATCCGTGGTATAACTTGTACAATCTGCGTATAAAAATACGGTGGATAGTAAATAGCGGTTTAAAAATCCACAGTGTTTAAGAATAGCAATTTTGTGATACTCTAATACCAAAAATGTGTAATGTAATAAGACAACTTATTCATTTCCTCTGTACACATGCTTGAGGCTCGATGGGACTGGAGACAATTAACGGGAAGGAATTTGGCCATCGCCTTTTGAAGGAAGAATCACGGAATTCTCCCGGAGTGATCTGGGGAAACCATGGAAAACCCAAATCTGGATGCCCGGACGGGGATTCGAACTAGCGTCCTCCCGAAAGCGAGGCCAGAGCGTTAACCGTTCACCCACCTCGCTCGGTTATTTGAAATTTTATGTAAAAAAAGTCAGACAAAAACAATTTCAGGTGAAAAAAATTCAGGGTCATATTTAAATTTGAATTTTTTTAAAAACGTAAAATATGTTAACTATCCGAATCATCAAATTTTCTTTCAGATGACATGTACTAGGTGTTTTTGGAAAAAACTATTTACGGAGGAATTGTATTACTTAAAGTTACTATGATTTTGTGAAAATCAGAAATTTTAGGAAGATCGCTGTAGATTTCCTGTCTAAGTCACTCTGAAAGTTATGACAGAATATTAGGTTCAGTAATTTTTCAAATAAAGGGGGCGGAATAATTTTTTGGACTTTAACATGTCATGCCCAATGCCCTATCAGTATTTTCTATTCCATGATTTTTCAATTTTTAATACATAAATCTTGTTTTGAGTAGTAATGACAAAACAGTGTGCAATTACAAATTTTTATGTCATAGAGTTCAGACGCTGTGAAGTTGAGACAAACGAATAATTCAGTGATTTGCATTTCATTAAGAATTCGTCAATAATTACTTTCTGGAAGTATTAGTAATGTTTCTATGATTGTAATATAACTGTTCACTTGGATTAAGCAATCAGTGAAAGTATTAGGTTTTCAGTGGTCAATACATACAGTACAGAATGTAAGACTTTCATCGTCCACCCGAGATATGTTTTTATAGATGTTTGTTGTGTTATCGTTGGTGAAATAGAGTGGGGAAAGAGATAAAATTTGGGGCCCACATATGCGTCAACATACGATCCGTTTTCGAAATGGAGGCGTGAGAGTAATAGCGGCGGTAGAGCCACGCTTCCTCCGTCCCTGAGTCGTGCCGTATCTCTCCTCAGAGGCGATAAGACGGCCGTCTGTCGTCTCTCAGCGCAGCCCCTCGTATTTTTCGCCATCACCGCTAGAGGCGCCAGTTTTACGAGGAGCGCCGTCCGTCCATTGTCCGGCGAGTGAACACGTCCCCGGGATTAGAGCCGCCAGGGTGGCAGCCCTGAAAGTGGACCCGGGGTGGAGGTCCACCAAACGCAATGGCACTCACCGCTGGAGGCAATGCAATGCCGCCAAACACTCTGCAGCTCATGTTCCCTGAGCACTGATCATATCGACTGCAGATGTCCTTCATTGCATACTAGCTGAGCCGGCAATGATTCTCTATTCCTTGAACTGAATATTTATATTGAAGTGTACCAATTACATGTACCTCAATTTTATTTTTTATCTTTATTATCAATAAACTTTGCATTGTTTATCATTAAAATTATATAGTTATTTAAACTACTGAATAATCGAGACAGCGGGATTTCTTTGTATGATTAAAAACGCTGCATCTACATTTACACAAGTCACAGATTTATTTACAAAAAAAGATTCAAGAACCATCGACCATCTTTAATACAAAAGAATAAAATTAATATTTCTCTTTCTAGAGCATAAATTCTCGGGTCAACATCGGACTCACAACTACACTTTTAGTGAACAGTTTATTCGATTATCGCACCATTATCGTTCCGGTGGGCAGATGGCTTCACTTCAGACTCAGTAAGCAATAGAATCTTCTCTCATATGCATTACAAATGCACTTGATGGCGGCATATAATCGTCACACTATGATCGACACAGTGCCAACAGCGTTTCCAAACTGCATCCGTCTCCATGGACACACTTGGAAGCAAACAGTAAAACCAAATTAACACACAACCAACAAGCCGCACGTTCGAAAGTCCACTCACTCTTGTCCAAAATCACTTCACACGGTTAATGGTGACATCTTTCAGAATGCACGGAAAGTTTTGAAAATTCCTTCAATTCGCACAGACAGTTTTTTTTTTTTTTTTCACTTACGAACGAATATTGTAATGAAATGTATCACCGATACATTAAAATATAATTCAAATGAACACAACTGAAAATATAAAATATAGTTCTGTATTTAAGTAAAATTAGATATTTACCTACGCATTATTATTTTTGTGTTTTGGATTGTATAAATTTTAATTACTGTTTCATTCAGTTAAATGCAATTCTCTTGTGTATACAATCTTTTTGATGATTCCATCTGGCACATATACAAACAAATCCCTTAGTTTTTTTGATACCGGAGCATGTTCATGGGGTAATTTTTCCATTTTCAATATCCAATAATTAGAGCGGAAAATATACAAATATTCTGCAAGAAAGATATTTTGTTTTGTATTCAAAAGATGTTTATCATCAACAAAAATTTATGGACATGTCGGCAGGAGTTTAATTCATTAGCAGGTGTTGAGTGCGGAGTAACAGGTAATGTCTGTAGAAAATCGCCTGCTAATGGTATTAGCGCAACACCGAATGGTCATTCGTTTCCACTTAACCTTACAATGTTCGATCCAATGCTTCCAACGATTTTTCATACCCCATTCAGCATTCACCCTATGTTAGTATCTTTAAATGCAGGAGCACTTCACTCATTCCTGATGTTGTAGAAATGTTGAAAGTTGGTATTACACTGTTTAGTATATTCAGTGGCAATTTAAGTACTGAATGTTCTTTTCGACTCTCATCCAAATAGTCGCTGCAATTCCTGATCATGCGGTTGCCAAAGCGATATTATTTTGTGCTCATACAGTTGTCAGTACCGTTGAAATAAGAAATTTTTCGCTGTGCCACCTGGAGTACACATTCAACCAATTCTTAATGTGATTGAGTGATGGTGGCTCTCTACTTGTCAAATCGGGTATTATAATAGCTTTAAACCTTCTCCTAACCATTTTGTCAATAGCCTCGAGTAATTCGGTGGATTAGTTTTTAGTCTATATCGTACACACATACGAACAGTGGCTTTTGTGTATATGGATTATATATATAGATGTGACTCAGATAGACGAAGTATTGAGCAATTATACTAAATGACTATTTCACAAGCAA
Organism: Vandiemenella viatica; assembly: GCA_031002005.1. Lineage (NCBI taxonomy): Eukaryota > Metazoa > Arthropoda > Insecta > Orthoptera > Morabidae > Vandiemenella > Vandiemenella viatica. Next base: position 152,462,536 of record JARYHS010012519.1, on the reverse strand, counting down.
TCTTCTAAATCGAAAAATACCATTTTATTTGGTTTAACAGTTGAACCTTGGTTTTTTTATTAATTTTTTCTAACGAAATTTCACCATTATGGACAATGGTATAGTATTTCTATCCCTGCCATGTTTTATAGTGCTCTAGCACAACATGGTACTTACTGAACATCTTTATTGTCTATCATTTAAACCGGTGATCACGTATGCCAGTACGATGTGGAACGACATATTTAATTTTCCAAAATTGTGGCGTCTTAATGCAGTGAATGTAGTTGTTGCTTACAAGTGTCATCGACAGCCAAAATATTTAATAATTTCTTTAAAAAAAAATTGGTATCATGCTAAATGTTGACGTATGAGTACATCGTTCCTTTCTGTACTGGTAACGGTGGCATTTGGTCTATTAGATGCAGAAGTCACCATTCTTATAGTATTTATCCGATATATTTCAGCCCGGTTACTGACTATCAATTGCTTTCGACGACTACTGTTGGATGCCTCTGTTTTTGTTACCACAACTAAACGCGTTGAGGCCTAAACCTATCCAATAACTTTGAAACAAAAGTAGTTTTTCAAATCCACACCAACCCCAGTGACCCATTCCACATGATTTGTTGTAGGGTAGCTAAATTCTTATCAGGGATTAGAGGAATTATGGTTTTATCATAAAGGAAAGAGTAATTTCTAACTATTAACTGCTGAAACAATGATCAGCTCAAATCACTTTTTTTTCACACGGTAAATCAGCTCTAGAAGGTTTCAATTTAATGTAGCTCAATATTTAGTTTTACGAAATCAGGTTTTACCACTTACTCCAAGTGGGCAATGTGGCATCAGCTCTAGTTATCCATTGTATTGTTACTCGCAGATTACAAGGTTCGAATTATCCTGATGGGTGTCGGCGTTAGATGTAACTTGGAATTAATATCCTTCAATGTTTAATAAAGTTTGAAAATTTGCAGTTTAAATTGTTGCCAAGTGCGTATTAATCCACATTGAAGTTACTGACTTTCTCATTTGTAATCATGAGGTAACTTTAGATGTTAAAGTTCGAGATGAATTTTACTTTTGATTTATTAAAGAAACATTTCAAAATTAGACATCAGACTCTTCACCAAAAATTTAGCAGGGCATGTTAAATGACAAAATTACCGTAGCTTCCTCTTTTCAATTTTCCGAGAAACTCTGTTGGAGCTACATTTTGCAAGCCACAGAAATTCTCGACGGGATTAAAGGCACCACAATTTGTTTCCGCAGCGCCAAACAGTTTTCGAAACTACTAGTTTCTGTTATAAACAGTCACTACTTACTTAAGACTATTTGAAATTAAATACAAATAGTCTTAACTCAAAATTATGGTTAATTTATAAGATTCTGAGATTGTTTTAAATACGAGAAAACGCGGTTAAATATGATGGCACAAAGTAACATATTAATGTTTAGTAGCGAAATAAACTTAATACAATTACAAAGATTCATACACTCAATAAAAATGTTTATCATAATCATAATATATATATATAAACTAAAACACACATACCATCCAGTCTTACTTCATTACAATAAATATTTCAGTTCATTCGTTTTTTTTTTTTTGTTTTTTTTTTCGGCCATGACATTTGGAAGAAATCATTCACCTATGATGATTTGGGAAAACCATGGAAAACCCAAATCTGCATTCCCGGTCGGGGATTCACACCCGCGTCCTCCCGAATGCGAGGCGAGAACGTTAACCGTTCACCCATCACGATCGCTGTTTCATTTGCTTCATACATTGTTACTTAGATTTGGAGGTTAATGGTGGGGAAAATAGGTTACGGTAACATTTCGTTTCACCATTCCTCATTATATACTTTCAGATTGTGAGGAATTATAGATTATTAGGAACATAATTGCACATGGCCTATCGTTTTAACGTTAATAATAAGTACTGTTTTACTATTAACCAGTTTGATCACTCAAACCAATTAACATAGATGGTTTATATTTCGTAGCTCCTTGTTTTAGTTTTAAAGAGGAACATTGTTTTCATTCGGGTCTCGATCTACAGTAAAATTTCAAGATGATGTAGAAGAATCTATCATGGTTCTTTAGGCAGGCATAATCAGAAGGAATTTCAATGTAAATTAAATGCTGTACACGGAGCATTAAATAATTCGCTGTATTCTCATAACATTAACAAACTAGGTGGTCAGATTCTTCAAGGGCCACATGACTGTTTACTCCACTGTCTCTGTTTCCCACAGTGAGTTTCAATTCTTTTTTCTCTCTTTCGTTTCGTGGATGCTCGCACAACAATCACTGCATGTCGCAGTTTTTCATGTTCACAAACCAAGTTTTGGGAACAAACATTTGACATTTTAATCACGAAACAAAACGTCCCCGATACACGGTTTTAAATTCAAACGTCGGTATGAAATGAATGTGTTTTTAATCAGCGGGTAGATATTGTCTGGTGGGAAGCATTTCGTCAGCCATGTTTGCATTGTGCCGATGCCTTAGGACCGGTGGCATAAAAGTTCCATAAAAATGGATGGTGTAAAGGACAATCGGAAACGTATTTATGCTAGTAAACAATAAATACCACGAAAACTGCTAGTTGAGTCTCATGCAATAGAGTTCCGTATTTTAATGACCTTAACAGATGTATTGTATACAGTACGTCTGAACATCGATGTTTGACACATTAATTTTAATTTTTGGTTTAATTCAGGTGGAGCGCACGCTCCGGTGGCAATTTCCCTACACACCCATATTTCCGCTTTCCTAAACCCACCTACGTTTTCCCTCTACCAATTACAACTTCAAGTTCTTTAAAACTTTTTGGTAAATTATTCATTATTCCCTACAGTAACGTATGCCAATCCCTGAACTCCTTACCGAGTTTAGGCAGCATAATTCGCTCCATAATCCACAATGCCGCGCAACATTCCTGTTCAAACTCCAAATACAATCCTTCAGTTCAAATAAAATACAATAAATGTTTCCTAATATGCAACCAACTCGTAATTAATACCAGTTTCCAATAAAATAGTAGGCCTATTAATACATTTCCAAAGTAACCACAATTTTTTTTTTGCTTTGTTTGCTCAAAACTTAGAAAATTTAATAGATATAAGAATTTTTGCTATTTAAATGCAGGATATGATCGTTATTTTTTATAGATATCAATTTTCTAGGTAAAGCTGTTTTGAGGTATAACTGGTAACTTTGGCCGACGTTTCCTCTTTATTTTCAAGCGAAAAAATTAAAAGCACTTTTAATTCCATACTTATTCTCACACTGCGCTAGGTTTTTTTTATTTTTTTTTAATTACCATCTATATTTCTGCGAAAATTCTCTGGAATATAATTTTACAAAAGCTTAATTACTATATTCGGTTTTGCGTTAACAATATGAATAAGGTGGAAAAAATTATAATTGTTAAACTTTCCGCGTTAGGTGTCAGTGACTAGTGACGCATTGGCAGACTGACGGAAAGACAGAGCAGTGTCAGTAATCTGTCTCCATATCCCATTGGATACGGAATCCTATGCGACTGGTTAAATACATGCCATTTAATTTTCATATCAACTTTAGAGGTAAAAACACATGCTAAAAACTTAGTACGGAATGAAATACTGAAAGAAGGTCGATAGAAATGAAGCATCACTATCCTCTGTCCGTATTTAATAGTAAACCTATAAGTTAAGATTTGGTTAGGAAATATCATTGTTTATACTAGTCTACGAAGTGAGATGGGTTGGTTTTAAGAATCGTTTATAATCATGTAGTACATCTTAGTGACGATTTTAGACCGAATGGTGATCATAAGAGTACTCAGCTCTTGGCGCCGGCCGTGCCAACTGAAGGACTAGCAACGTCCCTTCCTTTTATTGACGCCTGAGCGCTCGCCTTAACAAGCGCGGCTGAACGGCCATACGTCATGCGACGTCACCTAACAAGACTTTTGCTGCCTTTGTTTTTAGCTCAGTTCACTCTTCGAATCCATACCAATTTCTAAGAGACATACTCCTGAAACTCTCAAGTATCATGATAATACACAATTGATACGAAGAAGATTATATAAATACGAGAAAGTTTAAACTGAATAGTAATATCATTTCATTGTTTTTTTTTTACCATAGGTACAAAAGTTTCCATATCACATCAGACCGAAAAACATAAATTTGACGTTGGGTAGTAGTTGTAGTTAACGTTAATACGTCTTTTCGTAGCCAAGAAACCAGTGAAACAACAAATACTGGATTATTCAAAAAGGAGGAGTAATTTTGGATTTTTTTTTCATTTTTATTTCTCACAAACTATAAAAGCTACAAATACGTGCCACAAATCACTGGACAGAAGACTCACAGTTTACTGTAGTGGATTTCCGAGGCCTCAATGGGAAAGCACTTTGGATACACTCAGCAACATTCTTGGACGTTCGAGGACGGCCAGTGCTTTTCGCTTTGAATATATTTTTTTTAATTTATGACTTTACGCATCATCGGCGTCGAGGTCATTAGAGGCGGGACGTTCTCGCCTCGCATTCGGGAGGACGGCGGTTCGAATCCCCGTCCGGGCATCCAGATTTGGGTTTTCCATGGTTTCCCCAAATCACTCCAGGCAAATGCCGGGATGCTTCCTTCAAAAGGCCATGGCCGAATTCCTTCCCATTCCTTGCCCCCATGCTTGCCCCCCATCCTTTCCCGTCTCGAAATTCCTCGATGTTAAAAAGAGACGTAAAGCAGTTACAAAAAAAAAAAAAAAAAAAAAAAAAAAGAGGCGGGATGGGTTTGGGGCAAGGAACGGGAAGGAATTCGGCAATGGCATTTTTTTTGAAGGAAGCATCCTGGCATCTGGCTGGAATGATTTGGGGAAACCATGAAAACCCCAAATTTGGATGCCCGGAAGGGGATTCGAACCGGCGTCCTCCCGAATGCGAGGCCAGAGCGTTTACCGTTCACCCACCACACTCGGTCATCTTCTACGAATTTCTTATGAAAAACGTTAATCTGTGACGAAGAGGTGGCCTTTTATTGAACTTACGACGGAATGCACTCTGCACACCAACAATGGATTCAGTTTTTGCGTACTGGAGCACACGAAACGACTTCTCTTGTGTCATCGCCATTTCCACGTAAACAGACAACAGACCCGTTGGCCGCAGTGTATGGAAACAACAGGCGGGGGTTATAAACTCCGAACCTTCATCTATCTAGCAATGTGTACTTCTTACAGTTTGTGACAAATAAAAAACAACTGGAAGTTATTGGAAACTACCGACAGAAATGAAAACTTAAAACTGTGAATATCATATGCGCAACACGTCATACTTATAGCTACAGATATACTAAATAATAATAATTCCGTGTGATCGTAATGAATTGGTGACATTCCGCCTCTGTCTTAGAGTGCGTTTATGTTCGAGTTGCGATAAACGATGAGAGCGACGATGAACGCGGCGACAAGAGCGGCGCTCAATTTCTTTCTTCACGTAGTGTTTATAGTGGAGCTTCAATAGTAGCGTAGAATCGTGTTTTATATTGCTAGCAATTGTCAAACGGCTAGACATGTAGACATCCAGCTTATTCTTTTCGTATGGGAGACGCATTACAATAGTTTTAGAAATTATAAGAGAAATAATTATGGAAAATATTGTAACCACTACATATGATAATTCCAGAGGAATTGGATTTCGTAAAAAACAGCTGCAGATTATTACAATATCTGTATTTCATGGGCGCTATCGACAGAAAACACGCCAGAGTTACTTGTCCTGTACACTCTGGTTTGATGTTGCATAAATACCAGATTTTTTTCTATTGTTCTGCAAGGATTGGTCAATACTAACTGTAAATTTATAAAAAAAATTGAAGCTGGAGGTTATGGTAAACAGAGTGACGGTGGAAAAGTTAGTTATACTGCACTGTATGTATCTTTAATAGACGGAAGATTGAATATTCAAAATCCCTCTGCCAAATTCTGAAATCACTGAACTTCATTTTTTTATAGGTGACGAAGCTTATCCATTTTTAAATAATTTATAATACCCTTATGGACAGTATTTAGATGCAGACAGATATTTCAATGCTAGGTTGTAAAGAACATGAAGAACCGTCAAATGTGTCTTTGGCATAATTTATTCTAAATTGAGAAATTTAGCCACAACAATAAAAACTTCTGTAGACGTAGCTGATAATTTGTTTGCTACATAATGTTATTATTGTCAGAGAAGGTATTGAACAGCAACTTAAAGAAACAAGCATTTCGAATCATAAGAATTTGACACCAAGAAATATTGGAAGGCCAAACCAAGCCGCATCTTACGGTATATAAAATCTACTTTTGTTACAATTCGAAATAAAATAATACGAATTTCTACATATTATGCATTTTCTTTTATATTTATAATTTATATTACTTTTACTAGAAAAATATTTTTTTTCAGTAAATTATGTACCATTTCTCTTTGGCTGTATTAATATTTTATCTTTTTTTTTATCTTAAGCTTATAATGTAAACACATTAAAATGGGTTTCAATTACGGACATTGTAGTAATTAAAACGTTTATAAATATGTGTTGTATTATATTTAGTGGTCATTTCATTCTAGAATTTGTCTAGAATGAATCTGTCATGGTGATTTTTGTATTTACAGTCCCATCAAAGGGACCTACTAAATATTTCACCCATCAAACGGTCGACAGCCATGCCCGATAATAGTGAAGAAAATGGTCGCCGCGATTAGCGTCGCTCTCATCGCTGCTCTGCTACTATGCGTTGCTCCAGTATAAACACCTCCATTGTCAACAATGTATCACTTCTCTTTGCTTTGCTAATATCGCCGCTCTCATCGTTTATGGCAGCTTCGACATAAATGCACCCTTAGCCGCCTTCATATTACACAACAAGCTGTGTGGAGGTAAAGGTCGGGTTTAGGGCCTATGAAAACCCCCACCGAGACAGCCATTCGAATCGGGGACCTTTCGTTCCGCAGTCAGACACCGTAACTACTGAGCCGCCAGACAGCTATAGATTTACTGTTAATATTAGCATGTTAGTGACGCAAATACGTAAGATTTTTACCAATCGAAAAAGCGTCCAAAGTGCATATCAACGCGCAATACGTCACAGCATTTTGGTGACGGGAAGTCGCGAGCTCATAGATTTATGCCCGTCCAAACATAGCCTAATGTACCTATAGAAGTTTTCACTTAGAAAATGAAAAATCTCCTTCTTTTTGAATGACCTTGTGTTGCTTCTGCCTTGACATTATAATTAGGTAGATTAAAGGAACTACTGCATAGCAATTGAAACCTAAAAGACGTGTATCAAAGGAGATTTACAGAAGTAAATCCCATGCTGATCGACAGTAGTGTCACTGTGTTCCGTTGCGATAACTAATTCCCCCGCATCGACAAACTGCGGGTAAGATTTTTATTGAATTTCGATTAATGTATAGCTTGTGATCCAGTGGGTAAAGTACTTAGTGTTTAATGTTGAAGTGACGTTGTGAAGCTGATAAATTTAAGATAATTTCTCTATGAACGCAATTTAGAACAAAAAGCTGGGTGGTGGTGGCTGCGTGCGTTGAGATACAGATCTGTATGCATCAGTTTTCTATATACAGAGTGACCTATAGAGCCATCCGCATTCTCTTCCATCAAATTAGTTAAAAATGGATGGTGACCATTATTCTCCAGATAATTTATTCCATCTCATGAGTCCCTTACAGTTGTCTGTAGAAGAGTACGAAATCAAACATTTTCAAAATACATGAAACACTTATGAAATTGGTGAAGTAACAATTTATCAAAATTGGAACGATTTGATAGACTTTGCTTCATATAAAACTACGGTCAGTTTTTGAATGGGAATTGATTAATGGTTCCGCGGGTAAAGCATGATGCTTTCAATTTTATGTTTCATCTATAGTCCGAGGAATTAATAAGCTGAAGTGTCCACAAATTAATATAAATTTAAAATGCACTGGAGAATCCCCAGCTACCTATACATCGACATATTACACAAGCAAAACACCTACACTTGAAATCAAGAAAACAGCCGCAACATACAGCAGCGAACCTCAACAAGTTGTGATTAAATCAAATGTTGCAGTCACCGGTAGTCAACCTTTTAGTGCTGTTGCAAGGGTTCCCTCTGCAATGATGGAAATGGAGAATCATCTATCGGATACTGACAGAACAAGGCAGATGCAGTTACTTACTGCACAAATGGGGTTGGGTCAGTTCTGCAAATTGTGATTGTGGAGCCACCTTACAGACAATCTATCACATGGTTTCTGGCTGTTCTCTTCAAGCTTATTAAGAAACATTAATGGAAATACACCATGAGTCGATCAAAGCAAGTGGATGAGTCAAAGCACTAGACATATAAGATTATAGGAGCTTGTGATGTACACACTTGTTCACACCTTCTGTATATATTGTAACAAAATTTACACATTCACCATACAATAAATAAATAAAAAAATAAATAAAAAATAAAAACGTTTTTCATTCGAAATATTTATAGGGCTTTCATCGTACAAGCGGTAACATATGATGCGGATAAATGAAATTATACATTGTCATGAAGACCGTTCGTTCAACAATATTTTTTGTTCAGAGAGCCACAGGGAGCGTGGATCATTTATTACTTGAACATAATGTGTACAACAACAGTAAATATGACGGAAGCTGCAGACAATTGTTAGTTTATAGAACACTTTTTTTTACTTATGGCTTTAGGCGTCGTCAACGTCGAGGTCATTGGAGGCGGGATGGGACTGGGACAAGTAACGGGAAGGAATTCAGCCATGGCCTTTCTGGAGTGATTTGGAGAAACAATGGAAAACCCAAATCTTAATGCCCGGACGGGGATTCGAACCGCCGTCCTCCCGAATGCGAGGCCAAAGCGTTAACCACTCACCCACTTCACTCGGTATGAATTTTCTAAAGCAAATGTGTTTAGATATGAGGAAATTTGGTATTTGTTCTCTTACGATGTTATTCTACATCTTTAGGATGTAATATGAGTCACAGGAGTTGACAGACGTTAATGTAGTTGCCGCTAACCCAGTGGAACTTTAGACGTGGGCCAGCTAGGCGAAGAGCTGCCGAGTTAGCTGCTCAACATGTTGAGCTGTGGCTTGTTGGCACAAGCCATTAATTAAGGCCGCAACCCTGATGCTGTAAGACGATACGTCAAAGGCGGTGCTGGGTCCCAGCACGGTAGAGCCTGGGAAGTGCGTATGTGTACGTGCGTGGGTGCGTAAGGTGTGTGTGTGTACATGCGGGGGTGGCGGTCGTGTTTGCTCGCGGGATTACGCTTGATTTACGCGCTCCCTCTTGCGAGCCTTATAAAAGGACCGAGGTGTATTAGCACTGCAGGCAGTTTAGACGGTTGATCCTCTGGGGAGCCGTACAGCCGCCACGTAATTGGCCGGTGGAGAGCCACCACCGAGTTTACACGCATTCGCTCGTCCGCCAAAGGACCCACGTAAAGTGGCGTGCTTACACGTACAGATATCAACACCTACAAGAAAACTCGCCACCGCGAAAATAGACCTACCAACAAATCTAAATATACTTTTATTCGACAGCAATATAATAGTTTACGACAATCTCTTTCCGCATTTTTTATGCAACACTACCCTGCTAAATAATATACAAAAGAACGGAAAGGGTAGTAGAAGAGATATTATGTGAAGATCAGTTTGGGTTTAAGAAATACCGCGGTATCATGGAAGACATCCTGGCTTAATACTGGAAGGGCAGATCAAGAAAAACAAAGATTCTATTATGACGTTTGTTGATTTAGAAAATGCTTTTGATAATGTTAGGTGGGACAAAATGTTCAAAATTTTAAAGAAGTCTGGTCTAAAATATCGATATAGAAGAATACTTTATAAGCTATATAATAATGAAATGGCTATAACAAAAGTAGAGAAGCATGAGAGACATGCATCAGTTAAAAAGGGTATGAACAAGGTAGTAGTCTATCCCCGTTAATATTCAACTTGTATGTAGAGGAAGCAATAAAGGAAGTAAAAGAAAAATTTTCACGTGGCATCAGTATCCTACGATTTTCTGACGACATTGTCTTGTTAGCAGAACAGGCTGGGATATTGAGAAGTTATTGAATGGCATGAACAAAATACTGAAGCAAGATTTTGGACAGAATATAAATCAAAGCAAGACAAAAGTGATTATATGTAGCAGAAATGATACCAATCACAGTAGATTTAATATAAAAATACGATCGGATGGAATAGGAGTAGCAAAATTACAACTGATAGCCGAAGCAGGAATGATGTTAAAAACAGCACTAGCACTAGCAAAAACAGCCTTCAAGAAAAAGAGAAATCTTTTAGTTTCAAATACTCTACTAGGACATAGAAAGAAATTTTTAAAACTCTTAGCATAGCACTTTATGGTAGCGGACGGAGAAAATACAGAGAGTCGGGCTTTAATTTCGACTATAAGAAATTGGTCGTCTTCATTATAGTTTTAGTAGATTTTCAAAGATTATGCTGGAAGTATGAGACTGTCCCAGATTTCCAACTGACGAAACACACAATTCAACAACAAAAATAACACTAATAACATACATTTCTAACGCAGTCGTCAAACTGAGGGCAGTATCATATATATATATATATATATATACAAATGGCAGCATTATTGGCCTTCTTAATTAAAAACCTGTTCTTCGAAATCATCAGAGCCACTATAGTATGTCGGGAGACAATGAAATGTAAGAATTTTAGTCTTGCCCTTTAGAGAAAACCATCTCGGTGTCCTCCTGAAGTGATTTCTGAAAACCATGGAAAATCGAAATCTTGATGGGTGCACTTCCAGAATGCAAAGCTTTAATATTTAACGCTCACCAATATGGACTTTAAAAAATTGTAGTCATTTGATGATTACGAGTATGGAAGAGTGGTTAGTATTATTGAAATGGATCCAACAGAGTTTCGTTACCATAAAATTAAATTTCTGCGTAGTATTGAACAACAAAGCAGGAAAAAATGCCAAGTGAGAAAATATGTCTTCATATGAATATAATGTACGTAACTGGCCGCTTGAGTAATGTATGAGAGTCAAAACAATCTCGATACGGTTTCAGAAGAAAACTGAAGAACACAGGGAAAAACAATTTAAGAGAATCTTCCTTCCACTCGTAACGCATGAGGTAATACTGTAAGGCTAAAACCTTCCAGATAAATCGTTGGAGTCTCTTAGGATCAAATGGACAGTGCTCTGTTGTGTCGTCTGAGACAGAGCGTGGTGCTATACAGAGTCTTCATTACACTTGCAAATTTAACCGCAGACCCAAGTTGGCAAACTGCCTTAAGACTCAGTTTGTTTCCACGGAGTGTACTGCACTTGACACACAAGTTTCACAACGATGTCCCAGTTCTGAAATTCAAAGAATGTTTGTTTTTGTTATGGGACTGTTACATGCTAATGTTAGTGCCGAAACGGTACCAAGCTGAAATGGATTATTTTTCTCACACTGAATGAAAATATTAAAATGAATTATGAGCACAACTCTATTGTCATTAAAAGTAATGCAGAAAATTTAATGGTGAAGCTATTGACTCGAGATAATGACAAAGATAAAGTTTCCAAAGCAAATTAGTTTGCTAACAGCCATCAGATAACCCAGTCGTAAAATTTTATTCTCGCTTCGTATCTGGCTTTGCGCAACATATTGTCAAAGAGGGAATACCATGTTTATATAACGCAGGGTGGAAAAAAACAACAAAAAACCAATGAAGCCATAAATTTTTATGAAAAAGGGCTTTTCCGGATCACAGCAATGTTTTATTATATCGCAGTCAGAAATAATGCTAATAACAGTACCGAATAATAAACAGGATTGTGGTTAAAAGAACTTAATCCATTGTTAAAACGTATCTCTCGAATTCACGAAGGGCTCAACTCTACCCTCATTAATCGTGTCGCGTATCATCACGGTAATTCCACTTGGTCATACGTTTGTTATGTTGAACTGAATTATTTTCATTCGTATTTTGTTGAAGAAAGATTATTTCCAGATACACCGTAAGATAGCAGTTAATTCATTTACTGTTAACGGAATATGAACGGACTTTGTTTCAGAAAACTATATAGAATTATATTCTGGAATTTTGCATCTGGAGAATACAAACATTAAAATGTGAAGTATAAGCATAATTTTTTGTAAGTTATCCCCCATCATCCTGTTAGTGGTAAGCTAAATGTATGCTTTACACCGACTTAGTATAACTAATTTGGAGTCGTAATTTACAAAGAACCATGTCTGTTTCTAATACTGCCACACTAACTGGAGATGATGGCATGTTTTTGGATGAATCTCATCCATTTATTACCATTGAACACAAGCGACCCGCCACCTTAGATAATTTCCATTAATATTTTTAATTATGTAACCAACAACAAACGTAAGGTATTGTTTCGATTTAAAAAATGGAAATGCACTGTTCTGATCAACTACTATAAAATTTAATAAGGTGCACTGCTTGGGTCACTTTTTTACACACTCATTTTACATCCATAAAAATTTCATAACTCAATCAACAAATCGTTATAGAGTCCTTACAGTGAGGCACAAACTCGCGTCATGGGACATTATTTACGAGATGCAACACAAACCGGCCTCACTCTCCCGGCCAGCGATCACTTAATACAATCCGCCCAGCAGTTGCAGGGCAAAGATACTACCATACTATTCTTAAAGACAATGAAGTAACTATGGTACCCCGACTATAATACACACACTTTTAATTAATAAAATAATACAATAATAATAAAACGCTTCTGAGTACTTTGCGTAGTCCTAATGGGCTTATCCGCAAATAATAATAATAATAAAATAATGTGGGATGTTGTGATAATATTACAAGTTGCTCGTAAGCCTTAGTAAAGTCACAGTTTTGTCCATCTGTTGATTAGTGTTTGAATCTCTTGAGAAATGTGGGTCTTAAAAATAGATTTCTTTTTCTTCTCACAAATGCCAAAATTATCCTCCTTTTAGTCTGAGTGAAGTGACCAAAGATCTTCGCTAATGTTTCTAGGATATGGGTATCATCTGTTTGTATTATATTTATTCACAGTCTTAGATGTTACACTTCCTCAACAACTGACATTGTCTTTACAGTATCTTGGAGATGACTGGTTACAGTTTAAAAATGTCGTTGATGGTTCAAACACTTAATTTTCAAATTTAACATCAATTGAGTCTGAATACAGCTTGCAGTGCACAATAGAGCCAAATCGGTTTTACTTATCTTAATGGTTGAGTGGTAACGCATTGACTTAGAATTGGGGAGAATACAGGTTCGAATTCCGTCCGGATTCATCCAGATTTCGAGTTTCCGTGGTTTTCAGAATTCGCTCCAGGAGAATGACGCAATGGATCATTCAAAAAACCGTGGCCAAAATCCTTTGCCCCCATTCCATTCCCACTTCTAATATTTTCGAAATCTATGAGCTGCAGAATAAAAAGAAATGGGTCAGCGTTCAAGGGGGCAGAACTTTTTTGAATCAGACAACAAAGCATTTTTTAAATTATAAATTAATACAATTTTTCTCGGCGTTGTCTATTTATAAACGTTTCTCTGGAAACAAACCGAGTAATTAATATTACTCGGTTTGTTTCCCGAGAAACGTTTATAAATTTTTTAAATTGTTATCATGTTTAGGGCACATATTGTCTAAGATTATTAGAATGGTAAAACCATAAAAAGTCAGTTGTATAGATGTTTTCTGCCAACCGGCTTCTGCCTAGATGTCTGGCCTTGTATTCCGAAACCCTTGCATTCGTTGCACCCGCAAATTATTTCTCAGCTATTGATTGCTGATAAAATAATTTTGAGGGGTTAAATGTTTATCGCAAATGAAGCAAACAAATATCGTCCTATGTGAAACAGTAATCATGTTTTTGGCAGCTTTAATTTGATGACGGGCTGTTGTTTTCTCCTGTTGACGTTCTGTTGCTTTGACAAGTGCTCCCGCTATGGACTGGCAGCTGCTTCATGGCAAACGAGCAGCGTCCGTCGTTATCAGGGCCGCTGCTTCTCCTCTGCACTGACCCCGGCTCATCTTGATAAGTCGGAGCGGCCATCAAGGCCGACGCTGTACCGTCCGCTTATCGGAACGTCCAGGAGGAGGGTATGGAGAGGGATGGAGAGGGGGTTGCGCAGAGCGGGGTGGGTCCCATAGGCCCTAACCCCACCTCTTTATCACTCCTCTCTTTAACGTGAATGTGCTTAGTCAAGAGAGATGGACCTTTGAGATTTGTCTCGTATGACAGGTAGCTCAAGGGATGCATGTAGACTTTTAAAACATGACTCCATTTTACATCAGTATATTTTACTACAAAACCATGCTGCGAATTCTTCAATTTACAGGTAGTGACGTGTATATTTCGTACCAAAACAGCCGCATTTATAACAAGTACACAGCAGTTAAGTTTTTGTGCTAAACCTGCTACACATCTAAAAAAACATTGCAGTGAAATCATCCCTACCGAATTTTTTCTTACAGATTAGGTGAAAAAAAAAACCTCTTGTAATGGATGATTCTTTTGCCCTTTACAGGTCGGATTCCGAAAAATTCCTGTCTTAATTTATGGATTTTTTTAAACCAGAGGTAATTTGATTACATATAAAGAACATGAATAACTATTCACAGAAAAGAAATGATGATTTTTTTTTCTTTTTAAGAACCAATATTCCGAAAAATTCCTTTCTTAATCTATGTATTTCCCAAAGGGGAAATCTTAATCTTTAAAAATGATACCTCATTCATCGATTTCGGTTACGTGTGAACGAGGATAAGCGGTTTGTAACAAAAATACACCATTCAGAAGTAATATATTTGATGATATCAAATTCAGTCGTTACTGGCAAAAGAACATGATACTGATCTATTCCCAGGAAATAAGATTGCAGAATGTAATTTGTAGCTTTCAAACTGCCAAAACTTTCGTTAATAATTTAGATGGACACTGGCTGGAGGTGGGTAGCGCTGAATAGGGCATGTGTTGATACAAATTTGGAATAGTATGCAAACCTTACACTGGTATTCGTTCATACTCTGCTCATATTTCCCGTACGGATATTTCAAGTTGAACCCAGTCTGTTAAAGCACTCTTAATAGCGCCACGCTTACAGAATTAAAGAAGCGATGATGTTGAGAGGCGTACTCAGCATGAGATCTAGAGTATAAATTCATCTTTACTCGCGTATCAAGTGACGCACTACCGACCACTAAGAGGAGTCGCATTCTCTTTTAAATAGCCAAGCCCTCAAGTCATTGTGCGTACTGTAGTTTGTGTGATGTTTTCAAGATTCTCTTAAGTATTCTTTCGTTTTTATAGGGAAGGGGAAATATCATATGGTAAAACCAAGATTGAGCTTACTACAAATGAGGAAACGTATTTACAGCTCTTGTTTAAAATAAGGCGGATGTACCTGTCTTTAGTATTTTAACTTGGAAACTACGACCAGATTGAGCTTAAATCCCACCAATGCCTGCTTGCCGACCACCATTATCATGGACGCCAGCATAACCAAAAACAAGTCCTCTAAGTATGATAAAACATAGCACATAGTTCACCTATTTCACTGATGATTTTTCGTTGTCTCCTTTATTAAGCGGCACTCAACCAGGAAAACGCTGTTACGGATACCGTGTAGCCAGGATTTGCGTTTGTTATGTTTTTGTAATGCTCTAACAAACATTGTTGCCACATGCCTCTTAGAAACGTCGAAGGCGACACGTTTATATTTCTGAGTAAGCAGATGATTACATAAACATTACTCGCTGTAAAGGATATCATAAAATATCTCCACCTTTGGTTCAGCAAATAAATACTTTTCTTTTAAGATATTAATTAATCCATAAATTAATCTTGCTTCCCTATGATAGTTCCTTTACTTTTATGTTATTGAGTCTTGAGTAGGTTAAACTAACATTCCAGCTATCAGAGTGAATTTTTTTCTTTTACAAAATGCAATACACTTGAATTCCTCTTTTAAACCAAACCAATCGAGAAATTGAATTCACATTCTGCAATATGAAGTTTCACCTCAACCATAATGGTTAAAGCGAATAAAATAAAATAAATGAAATATGTGTCTATGATTAAACTGTATACTACTTCTTTTCGCTTAATAATTTGCAAAATTCATAACATTTTATTACCACTTCCGTCTTATTACATAAAAATGGAATAGCAATTTATAATAGATTGTTTAATAATAACACACAACAATTAAGAAATGACATTAAATTGGACGACTTTCCCAATAATTTGCCTGATTCGTGAGATTTTATTTCCACATGATACAGTTACTTTAAAACTAACTTGTTAGTAGAGAAGCGAACACAGTTATAGAAACCGTAATTGAAGATTTGCTTTTTTCGTCCTGTAGGTGTAAGATGAATAAGGAAGATCTCATTGAAACAAGATCATTCCTGTTTTTTACCTTTGAATCAAGTAAGCTATTAAGAAAACGTGTATCTTATGAAGCAGTTAATAGGAAAAATTCCACCATTCGCCTGAGTAACAAAAGAAAGTCCGCTAAGAGCTATATTATGGACGGTCATTGAACAGGAATAGTAGTTCAAATCTAGACCCTTTATCCTGTTCATAGTTTGCCAGAGTTTTCAACATATGACCAAACTACGGGTCACTTCATCGCCAAAAGGAAGTAAGCATGAGAAGAAATAAATACGTGAAAGTAGAATTGCGTTACTGCAGCATTTCAGTTCTTATGAACAGAGTAAATAAAAGAAGGTTTGAAAGAAAAATCAAACCAAACCAAAAATGCAAAACATTTCAAATACTATCAAGTCACTAAAAATGTGTATCTAAACAATACACTATATGTACTTTTCAGTTTTACTCCGCTTTCAACATCTAAAGCTTATGAATTTTTACAGTACACAGTCAGGAGCGTTAGGATGTAATCTGAAATTACATTTTTAATAGGATCTTTTAACTGTGGGCAATAGACATAACCTAAGTTAATAACGAGCATCTTTGCGGGATGAGTATTTGCATTATATCTGGTGCCAGTTAACAGGGCGCGAATTCGAGAGAAACGCAAAACACTTTGCAGTTAGCTGTTACCGCGCTCAAGTGCTCCCAGATGTTGGAAGCCAGATCGTTAGGGGCAGCAACAGGGGGAAATGAACTCCGCGAAAAGAGTGCTCGCGGCCTGGCCACCTGCGGACATTTTACTACGTCACTCAGTGTGCATGGAAAAGATGGGATCTACCAGTGGTCGGAATACAAATATTATATTACCACTGTGTTTGGACCTCTGATGATAAACATTTATACTAAATTTTAGCGAAAGGATATGAGGTTAACATCTAAGAAGTCACAGTAATAACCCATCTGTGAAAATTGCTGATCCTTGTTCTAATGAATGATTGTGTTGATGGGTTGAAGTTAGAAGTTAGAAAGTTTTCAGATGACATAACGTTATGCAGGGTGTTACAAAAAGGTACGGCCAAACTTTCAGGAAACATTCCTCGCACACAAACAAAGAAAATATGTTATATGGACATGTGTCCGGAAACGCTTACTTTCCATGTTAGAGCTCATTTTATTACTTCTCTTCAAATCACATTAAACATGGAATGGAAACACACAGCAACAGAACGTACCAGCGTGACTTCAAACACTTTGTTACAGGAAATGTTCAAAATGTCCTCCGTTAGCGAGGATACATGCATCCACACTCCATCGCATGCAATCCCTGATGCGCTGATGCAGCCCTGGAGAATGGCGTATTGTATCACAGCCGTCCACAATACGAGCACGAAGAGTCTCTACATTTGGTACCGGGGTTGCGTAGACAAGGGCTTTCAAATGCCCCCATAAATGGAAGTCAAGAGGGTTGAGGTCAGGAGAGCGTGGAGGCCATGGAATTGGTCCGCCTCTACCAATCCATCGGCCACTGAATCTGTTGTTGAGAAGCGTACGAACACGTCGACTGAAATGTGCAGGAGGTCCATCGTGCATGAACCACATGTTGTGTCGTACTTGTAAAGGCACATCTTCTAGCAGCACAGGTAGAGTATCCCGTATGAAATCATGATAACGTGCTCCAATGAGCGTTGGTGGAAACGAAACTAAAATGAGCTCTAACATGGAAAGTAAGCGTTTCCGGACACATGTCCACATAACATATTTTCTTTGTTTGTGTGTGAGGAATGTTTCCTGAAAGTTTGGCCGTACCTTTTTGTAACACCCTGTATAACAGGATTAGAATAGGAAAGGACTGCGAACAGCTACATGAGGATCTGAACATGAAATCTAGCTGGGTATTTAAACATGGAAGGAAAATAAATGTCTAGAGTCAGCTTTGCAGGTACACGGATTAGAAGGAATATTTTTCTGTTACTATAGGGTAGGGAAGGAAATGCTTGTTAAAGATCTTGACAGTAAATATCTTGGCATAAATTTTAGTAAACTCCACTGGGCAGGAAACATTGGGCAAGTTGTAGTAAGAAGTTATTAATAAATAAATACAGTCTAAGAAATTGACTATTTGTTCGTTTATTTACTTTCACGGAAAGTAACATAAACGAACAAATATTCAATTGCTTAGGCTGTATTTATTTATTAACATTATCAGCAACTGAGAAAAATGATCCAGAATGTACAAATATTAAAGGTAGGAAGAAGTTTCAAAATCTTTCGTTTTGGAGGGGGTGATGAGGATATCTATCAGGGTAGTTAGGGAATTGGGTTACAAAACCTTGGCCAGACCACTGTTTGAATGTGGTGGATTATGGGTGTCAAGATCAGGAGTTGGAGGGGGTACACAGGAGAACTAGACAAATTTGCGGAAATTATCGCAGAATTCAGTCAGTAACTGATATGATTAGGGAGCTGGGTCCGGATTAGGTGGAAAACAGAAGGAAGGTAAGAGACTGTTTGGTTTGTTCAGGGCTTAAAATAACAATAATTCATGGATGGATATTAGCTTAAGGATTTGGAGCTCTACATAGAGGGGAAGATATGACCAGGTCCATAAGCTGACACTTGGAGTCAGGCGAAAGGAAGTGGGAAATTTTTTTGTGGATAATGGAGTGAAGGACGGGAATAAATTACCAAAGGAATTATTGGTTTGTTCAACAAAAAAAAAAAAAAAACACTGAAAGAGTTTAAAGTTGCAATTCGTAAGATGCGTGGTGAAAAATCATAACATAGCAATATGGGGATGTAGGGACATTTCATGTGTGCTCCATCGCAACTAAAATTAAATATAGAAAAAATATAAAGTTTTGGAGAGAGTATTTTTTTTTTTTTTTTTTTAAATGAGGAAATCAGAATTAAGAACAATCTCAGATTTTATGCACAAGTCTTCCACAGAAAGAAGTTTTAATGGATACACTTTAAGATTAATACCAGTTTTGAAAGCTAAATTTAATGTTGTTTCTAGTAAAAACAGATGTCTCTTTAAAGACACAAAGTTTGGTCCCAAGAAGAACATCGTTGTTATTGGAAATATCTACTATTGTCTCATCTACTCACAAATGACCTTTAACATAAATATATTCAAGTCTTGTTACCTTGTTTTATCGACTTTCCAATAACGCCAACGGGAATATTTTGCGCTCTTGTTATCTTTTAGAACGACTAATGAAGGCTGCTTTATGTTATTTCTTCTTGTTTTCTTTCTGTAAAGGAAAAATGCTTATCCTCTCATTTCTTTTAAGAGCTTGTCGTTTTATATTATTAACAGTGATCATGATTTAAATTACTTTTAATCATCATGTTCATTAATTAACCATATATCTCTCAAAGTGTAGCTCATACAAAACTTTAAAGAAAATCTGAGTCCCAGCCAAATACTAGTTTTATTTTACTAGAAAAAGTTTATCGATTGAATTTCTTCTTGACTTGTCTTTTTGAGTCCTCCTCTTAGACTGTTTTCCACTTTATCTGCATTGTATATTTGCTCCTTGTTAATAGTTACTCTCAGCTCTCATTATTCCTTGTCATTCTGTTACCATCCTTTAAATACAATCTGATATTAACTACCTTTACATAATTTTCATGTTATTAAAATAAATAGGTGCATCATCAACATTGGATTTATCCAGTTTTTATGTATTACGTTTGTCATAAGCTAAAATGCATTTGTCGCATAAATCTGGACCCAAAATACTCATCTGCCTTTAGTTATATAGCAGTAGGAATCGTGATCGGTAAGCGTACAAATAACACGTGTCCCCATGTGTATGTATCTAAAAACTATAATTTCAAAGTATCAAAGCATACCTATGCAAGGTGTACAGATACTTAAACTGCTTTGCTAACATATATGTCTGTTGCAGTTTTGATCAGTGTAATCCTTTATACAGTGCACTGGGCTGGCTATGTAAAGGTAGCAATGGCGGAATTTTGTAATCTCTTTACCTTTTGGGATATTAAGCTCTGTTTTAAACTTGAAATACCTCAAGGACTTTTAAACAAAGCACCACTGCGTATTTTATTGAAACCTACGAAATATGATCGCGTTGTAGCTCGTTCCTCTCCATATTACCTTTCTGCAGAATGTAACAAGGAGATGTGATGAGTTTAAAACTTCTGATACCGGAATTGTTTACATGGAATATTTAAGTTCATTGTGATTCTTCCAAAAACGCCACTCTAAATCCGCATAAGAAGTTCCAGATACAGGGCATGTGGGGATGCCTCTGATACTATAATCGGAAGTGCGTATCACGTATTTTAATCTTCTTACATCATTCCTTCAGTGAGGAATCAAAAAACACTGATCGTAAGGTGTAATATGACGCTAATGTCAATACAATTAATAATACAGTCTGGTCGCTATGTGAAAGGTGATCAAGAACTACCCGAGATTTTTCACTTTTGTTCATCATAGCCGCAAAGAAATATTGATTTGTGTGTCTGAAGTCATCTGATTTCCGAATCATTGTGTAGACGTCCTTTACTCACAAGAATAAATGTGTTAGTTTAATCCAAGAAAATGGCAAATTGAAATAGTAAATCAAAGTCATTAAACCAAAACTAACAATTCTTTAACAAACAATGATATCATTAATTAGCTAAAAAATAATTGTTGAAGAATTTCCATTCGGAGAATATCTCCAGGTTCCGTGGTGACTATTGCTCTAGAGTCCAAATGACAAACGTCAATTTATTAATTGCCGACATTCGTGACCTTACTGTTTTGTCTTATTTTTATCCATCGACGCAGTCCGACTACCATAGCAACCATTCTCCAAGTGACCTCAATTTGTCAAAGCATTACCGCATTTTGATGACAAATTCATTATAGAAAGGGTGGAACAAGGTGTGTTTTCATCTTCAGTGTGCTTAGTGAAATTATGTTGTATTGTGTGTAACAATCAATTCAACAGGCAGTTTCAAGTGCGCGGTATTGTCAATGCTGAGAGATGAAGAGATGTAAATCATGGTAGTTACAATGAGATCTACTCTTCGGAGAAACATCACGGACCTACCAGGTGAACGTCACTATCCGACCAAAAAATCACTATCAACCATGTGGTACGCCCCACTACACATGCATTGCGTGATGGTTCTGTATTTGTCCAGATGTCTTGGGATACAAAATGGTGATTAAATAATTGTACTCCTATAATTCTGGTCAACTACGATACAGTTTGCGTGATGAATTTCAAACTTTGTGGTTGACCGCAGGGCACGATGGGAATTAGCATGCGTAGTCGCACGTAACTTATTGTTGTCAGCCATTTGCAAGTGATAATGTCACGGTTCAGCGCGTGTCAGAACGTATATCGCTTGCGAAGGTATACTATGCGAGCAATAACAGCCCGACTGCGGCTCAAACGAAGTATGCGACCGAGTACAACCTGAAAACAACCGGTCCAAGTGTGCTAACAATCAAAAAATTAATATATTTTTCTCGGGCTTCCAGCCGTGTTAATATATCATATTTGCGGGACGTTTCGAAGGCGTCCATCTCTGCCTCCATTCTCAACCAGATGTCAGTGTATATATTAATATTCAACGCCGTGAAAAATTACGATCCTAAATCAAAAAATTGATTCGCAAGTTTGAGAGAACTGGTTGTGTTTGTGGTGAGCTGCACGAGAGGTGGGAATCAACCGGGAGACCCTGCGACAAATTGTTGATAAAAACATGCATCTCTTCCCATACAAAATTTAAAAAATCAGCTATTAAGCCCCATGGCCATGGAGCAGCGGTTGTGTTTTGCCAACACTATAGTCGAGAGAATTGGCGAACAGGAATTTGATGGGAATATGTTTTTGGTTTAGCGATGAAGCCCACTTTCATTTGGATGCAATAATCAAAGTTGGCGCATTTAGGGTACTGAGAATCCGCATTTTGGGATGAAGAAGTCTCTCCACCCTCAACGGGTGACTTACTGGTGTGTAATGTCCAGTCAAGGAATAATCGGCCTGATATTCGTTTACGGCACGGTGACTACTGAAAGATACGTGAATGTTTTAGAAAATGGTTTCATCCCCATTATCCAAAGTGACTCTGATTTCAACAAGATGTGGTTCATGCAAGATGGTACTCGACCCCATCGGACCAGGAAAGTGTTTGATGTCCTGGAGGAGCACTTTGAAGACAGCATTCTGGCTCTGCGGTACCCAGAGGCCACTGGAATGGTACTCGCTTGGCCACCATATTCACAGTATCTGAACACATGTGTCATTTTTGTGGAGCTGCATTTATGACAATGTGTACAGAAATAACCTCGAAACCATTGCTGAGCCGAAAACTGCCATTCCGGAGGTCATCGACAGCATCGATGTTGCGACAATTCAGCAGGTCATGTAAAGTTTTGTTATTCGTCTGCACCACATCATAGCCAATGATGGCAGCCATATCGAATATGTCATAACCTAAATACGAATAGCTGTGGTGACGTTTACATGTTGACTAAAGTTTGTGAACTCAGTTTTTTTTTTAATACGTTTTATTTCGTATAGATCAATAATTGTCACCCTGTATCTTTCACTACCGGTGCCTAAACCATCTAACCCTATTTCAAGCGCCAATCGGCTACAAGGTGAACTACAACATGACTGGACAGTGATAACAAGAATTTATTTTAGGCAAAAGGTTTTAAAAAAATCTCATATACTATTATGCCCGAGGTACCCATAAACGTGTTACTGACATAACTTAGA
This sequence comes from Vandiemenella viatica, assembly GCA_031002005.1. Classification (NCBI taxonomy): domain Eukaryota; kingdom Metazoa; phylum Arthropoda; class Insecta; order Orthoptera; family Morabidae; genus Vandiemenella; species Vandiemenella viatica. The sequence continues at coordinate 152,439,347 of JARYHS010012519.1, read as the reverse complement.
TAGATCACATACTTGTTTCTGTAATCATTAAGAGATATATTGGAGCCACTTGGTGTTGTTCAGAGAGCCTGTTTTCTTTGTAACAGTCCAGGAACCGTCCTCAAGCATCCATCCTCTTCCGCCTCCAACACTTTTCAAGTTTCTTCTTTCTTATGTAGCAGATTACGGGGATGAATAGCATCTCGGCCGCCCACCGTCCCTAAAGCGTGCTTAATATCTCTGCACCTGAAAGTGCAAAGATGCTATCTGATAATTAAGAGTCGTTCTGTGAAAACGTACTCATGAAATTTCTCCTCTTCTGCTCTTCCCTTTTACCTCGACGCTACCGCGGTAAACATAACCGCGATAACCTTAAGCCCTTAGCTTCTGAAGTATAATTGTCACGCGTTTACTGAAACAATGGAGCAGCACGTATTTCGCAAACAACTAGACAGGTGACTACAGGGCGCATTCGTTTTATCACTTGCTGCAATTACGCAGTTTTATTTGGATGCCGTTGAGTGGATTGGTTATGTTTGATGTAGCTAACAACAGTTATCGTATGTTATGTAAACGTGAAATTAAATTCTGTTGCGGTGAGTGGATTTACGTGTTATCTGCTAATCTACATCACACAATCTGATATACAGCGAGCAGTACAGCAGGTAATAAAATCTGAATTCAACTGATTGAATGTCCGTGAACTGAAGGGATATTTTACCACTATTTTTTCTTCATTCTGTTGACAATAAAGTAAAACAGAAGTCACTCAAATTCTACAAAATAATAATAATAATAAGTTCCAAAAATTATTCCAAATATAATGAAATCGTATGTTTTGAAACTAAAATCTTGTGGTCAGTAAATTGCGGAATATAGGGCTCACACTTGTTTACGATATCTGCATACATTAGAGGGAATATTACAGCATTCGCTGTTTCCTTGGACCAATCCTGGTGGTAGAGCGGTAACACTGATACGAGGCCTTCAGAGGATGCGGCTTCAAGTCCCCGTCAAGTCGTATTTTAAAACCCGAATATCTTTCTGTTTCAGTTGTTTCAGTTAAAATCATCGTTCACTATTAAACCCGATCCTTTTTATATCAACAACAAACCCTTTTCCATTATATTCTTTAGATTAACTTTTATTCCACAATTTTGTTTATAACTTGGTATCAAGCTTTTTCTGTTCTAATCTGTCAAATTATTATTATTATTTTTCGTATGCGATCTAGCCACGATATCCCGTACCTTCTTCTCATTTACTTTTATTTCCTCAGCACTGGATTGTTCGATACTTCAAAAGCTACATCAAATTCATGGAAAATAACACTGCATCTGTTTTCATAGGATCACGTTACCGGTTTCTTGGTTAGCTTACACTAGCTGATAAGATTTTCCTGACATGCGTGAAATCTGACTCTGGGACTCCATTATAAACACAGGTGTTTCATGGTTTAATAAGAGCAATTCTAAACAGTATAAGTTTGACTCTGAAATATGTCACTGTTAGTACTTTTGGTCTTCTTCCAAATTTGTTATCATCACTGATAGTATTGTGTAAGGCCTAAAAACAACAGGCCTTTGACGGATTTGACTCTACATAATATCATTCACACCGAGCATAGTGGAAAAGAAGTATCGCTGTGGCCTCGCATTCAGGTGGCTGCAGGTTCGAATCCACATCCGGTAAGATTTTAGTTTTGCATGTATCTTGGAAATCACTCCAGGCGAGTACCTAGATGATTTCTTTAAAAGCCCATGACAAATTCTTCCCGTTCTCGGCATCCAGTGCTTTCGCGCTCCTAATGACCTCGACTTCAATGAGGTGTAAAACAATGGAGAAGAAGGGTAATTATACAACACGGTTAACATATACAAAAAAGTCTTTTAGGTAAAATTTCACCGTGGCTGAAAATCTTATCTTAAACTTAGATATACGAGACATCTGGCTATATGCATAGAATGAAAATATATGATTCGCTCTGTAGGAGTGGAATAGTTTCAATCATCCTACGTTTTGATGTACGAAAATAAGTGTAACAGAAAAAGAAACCTAGAAACATCCGATGGCAAACCTAATTGTATTAAAAATCACTCAGTGATACATATACTGGTAAATGCTAGACTAATTGAGATAAAACAATAAAATTGGCTATGACCTGCATTTTATTTCAAATACATCCATCTACAGTTGATATAGTGAAAAGAATTAACATAGTCTGGAACAACGTCTTTTTTATTTTTTTTACTTATGGCTTTACGCCTCATCGACGTCGAGGTCATCAGAGGGGTGATAGAACTCTAGACAAGGAACATGAAGGAAATTGACCATGAAGTAACCATCCCGGCATTCACCTGGAATTATTTAGGGATTTGGGGAATCCATGAAAACCCAAATCTGGATACCCAGACGGGTATTCGAACTGGCGTCCTCCCGAATGCGAGGCCAGAGCTTTGACCACTCACACACCTCGCTAGGTGGGAACCACGTGTTCTAGTGGAATTCGTGCTCTTTGTTGAAAACTTTCCGTTATCTTTGACGTCCCAACAGACCCACCATTTAAGTAGTATCTTCAGTATATAGATAATAAAACAACCTCTGCGACACAAACCTGAATAGTTGCGCGAATGAGTGACCATTGGTATATATGTATATTTTTTTAACAAACCTGTAACTTTTGTTCTATCCTCTATATGGTTAATATTATAGAGATAGCAACGTACTCCTATTGTTCTTAAAATGAAACGTTTCTATATTACCGCACCGTAGACGATGGCTGAGATTGCTTTATACGAGTAGATGACGTTTCTTCCAAGCCCCATACAGAAACAAACTTCGTGTTACTGTCTAATTTACAAATAGTGTAAATTCCAAAGGAGTAGCATAATTTTTTTAGGTTGTGGCTTCAACTACTATTAGTGCCTACAGTGCCTAATTGGAAGGCGTAAGTGGATATATGGATGATTAGACAAAGAACAAAAAGAAACTGACTGCTCACAATGTAAGCGGGAACTTCTTGTTAGATATCAGCTATTTGGAATATCTGGCGGCATTTCGCGTCTTGCTTTGTGTAGACAAGTGCATCTCTACTGACATTTTCACACGTGGCTACCTGGGTGCGCTAATGTGGCAGGAGGCACGTTCATACGACCACCGGCGGTGACCGGAGCTAGTCACGTGCCTCGTACGTGATGTCAGTGGAACTGACAAGGGCACTACCAAGTAACACTCGATGCGTGAACTCGAGTCATATTTCTCAGTTCAGTTTAAAACAGAACGGCTAAAAGAGCCCTTAACTAATACTGTATATTAAACCAACTGCATTGCCATAATAGTCAAATGTAACACTTTACCGTGGCATTATCCAAACAATGGTAACGATTACAATAAATTCAATGGAGCTAAACAGAACTCGCAATGTATTTTTAGACCCAAACGTGATAACTTCATTGTTTTTGATACTGCATTTCAACTGCTCTCATCTTTATATAAAGTTGTTTTCAAGATTGTCCAAGTTTTATCCATTTTTAATACGCCACAGCTAATTTTCATACTTTGTTTAATATTAAATTAATATACGAGGGTTATTCCAAAACTAAGGTCCGATTCGCTGTAACTAATTGAATTGGGCGCCAAGGACAAAACACGCATGCGCGCCGACTCCCGGCATGCCTTGCGCGTCAAGCGCCGCCATTAGCGTTGTTACTGTTGCTGTGTGCTGTTTGTAGTGTCAGTTCACAATGTTTAAGACAATTTATCGGCCCGCCGATTGTGAAGTAAGGGCAGTGATACGGTTTTTGTCTGCAAGAAACGTTTCAGCGGCAGAAATTCTTCGGCAGATTACTGAAGTTTACGGTCCTAACATAATGAGTGACAGTAAAGTGCGCAAGTGGGTGCGAGCTTTTAATGAAGGACGGGAAAATGTGCATGATGAACCACGGTCTGGCCGACCATCAGTGATTTCAGAAGATTTGGTCAATGCGGTTGACCCAAAAAAAATTTTTCTTAGCCGGAACTTACATTTGGAATAACCCTCGTAGATCGCCCAATTAATTCAATGATTAGCTATTTTTCATTTTTTAGGTAATAGGTCACCGATCATTAGCCGACATATATGAATATTTCACAAATCATTTTTTGTAAATTCTGAAAATATGTTGATAACTATATATTAATTCCGTATGGCCGTAATAACGTGGTGACAAGATTTCTATAGGCTGCTCATCCCGCCTCCGTCGTAGTAGTCTTAACCAACCCGGCAATCCTGCCATGCACAGGTCACCTACAGTTTAACGCGCAATCCGAACCACAGCAGCGTTCTGGCTGCTTCACATTACACAGCAAGTTGTGCCAGATGTGAATGTTGGGTTAAGCGCCTATGACAACCCCCGCCGACACAAGGATTCGAAACGAGGACTTTTCGATCCCCGCAGACCATTCTGTGGATAAAGTATAAGGCTATGTAGAGAAACAATTTTACGTGAAATTTAATCTTCATGGGTTCTCTGCAAGGTAGTATCGTGATATCGGTGGCTCTGCCGCCATTTACTGGTGTTACCACTAAACCAGTGAAGCTCTGCCGCCATCATCTGGTTTTCCACATTGGTCTGAATCAGATTCCGGCTTTTCAAAATTTTGTTTATTATTTGTCATTAACTCTTAGATTTTTGCGACTGGTTTAGAGCCAGAAAATGCGTCCCTGAAGTGTATGTTTCTAAACCTCGGATCCAATGCAGTGGCTATGGCGAGTGGATTCACTCTCTCTGCAGAACTCATTCTTTTATCAATTTCTTTAAGCACAAACGATTTCAATTCTTTGACGAGTGTGTCCAGTCTGAGGGATTGAATTTTTAAAACTAAGCAATGGATTAACAGAATCATCTTGCGGCATGTGAAGTATCTATCACCAGACACATCTTTGGTTGCAGCTTCGAGGGGATGTAATACTTCTAAAATAGAAGATGGAATTGACAGTTGTGTCGCATTGGGCATAAGTGGTGCATTTTTATGGCGAATAATTATATTATTGACAACAGTGCGTAAATCTAAAAATCTCTGAATCATATAGTACGTGCTGTTCCATCTTGTCGGAATTTCTTGTATCACCAGAAAACAGTAGGAGCGAAACTAAGAAATTAATTTATTCATTCACTCGTAGAGACGGGATAGCCAATCGCAAGAAAAATTCACCTTCACAGTTTTTTTCCTGCTAGTTGCTCACAGGCGTCACTTCCTGTTAATGACAGTTACTTCAATTTGAAATAATTTAATTTAATATTGAATAAATTTAGTAATCTTAAAATTTATTTCTATTGTTCTTTGTCATTTATAGCCAGAGTTACTTTTTTTAACTGATTCGATGTTTTTATTTTAAAAAAATCGATACATCGATTAGAAAAATTCTTTGTCAAAACATCGAATCAATCCGATGTATCGTATGGCAAACATCGAATGGATACTACGCATCGATGTTTAATGAATATCCCTACTCTAGACGACTTACTAGACCCTCCAGAACCAGCAACCTGCCAATGATTAGTGGCCTGGTAAGTGAGGGAAAGGCAGGTTTCATCAGGTCTTGAATAAAAAGAATCTGCAGGAGGAGTAGATGAAGGAAAATGAGATTCCGGAAGCATCTCATGACTAACAGCATCTCGTTGTGGGGAAAAATCAAGCTGAGTAGGAAAGCTCGCGTGTTGCGGCGTACTCACAGGGCATGCAATCAGCTGACGCCACGTCATTGTGTACTGTTTGCCTTTGCTTGCCCCCGTCTGCGGGCTGTCGTTGTGTTTGCGCTCTCCACAGGCCCAAGGATTAATGGCCGTGGGCTGAGAACATGGAGGAAGGAATTATATGGAGAAGAAGTGAGCTTAAATCGGTGAAGCAAGCACTAAACTCTCCCGCATGGTGGCAGCACCGGCAGCGACCATATGGCGCTTCCCAACAATTAAGGTGTTCACATTGTGGTAGAGGCAGTGATTATTTCATTTAGTATTGTGTATAAGTGTTTAAAAATGCCAGCTTGTGTTGCGTACGGTTGCACAAATAGGCCAGACAGGAATGAACCTGGAATATCATTTCATAAGTAAGTTGAATTGTAATTATCGTTGTTGAAGTGAGCGGTAGACACAGCAAACTTTGCAGCACGTCTATAAATATTTAGTCATAGCTCTCAATGGGATGACTTTGTTCGCAAATTAAGGTGACTGAATAAATTTTCACAGATTATCAATTGAACAACTTGTGTTTCAGTTTGCAAAATGTTTAACTTCTTTTTAAAAAAATAAACCAAAATTTGAATGCACATTTCTGCTAAATACTTTTTAAAACGTTTCACAAATGTTACTTATATCAAGTGAACGATGAATAAGACCATCTCTACTTTTGTACGTTTTGAGAGATCCCCAAAATAATAGAAATGGAGATCACAATATACTAACACACTCTTCACTTTTTAATATTTTTAGATGTTTGTGTACCACAAATCCTGAAATGTAGTGTACAATATGATCTATTAAAACAGTTAGTGCACCTGCATCAAACATACATTCGTGGTCGGACTTGGGAGGAAACTGTAATTCTTTTTCCTCTTCAATAATTCGATGATGTCTTGATGTAAAATTTATAATATGTTCTGGAGCATGATTAACAATTTTTCCAGGAGTATACAATTACCAGTGTTTGCATATTTCACTTCACATTTCAAGAGTAGGTTTTTTTTTTATAAGCTGCTTTAAATTGTATGGGCAGTGGGATTGTTTGAATTCCTCCCCCCCCCCTCCACCCCCCAAAGATCTGATACATTGTAAAAATATTTCAAAGTGATCCTGACTAAATTTATATGCTAATATATATTTTAAGATTTTTTGATCAATAACTAAGGAATTAAAGAAATACTTCAAACATGAATCAGAAAACCTAAGAATCCAGTGCTCCTACTGCTGTCAAGTATTATCTTGCCATATGGTGACACTTTCAAATTACATATATAACTTTCTGTTTCAATCAATCTTGTATCACTGTTTCCTAATTACACTTGGATATTATGGAGCGTGTGCTCCATTGAAATTAAATAAAATAATAATACCCTTAGTCTTTTTTTGTGGCTGTAGATGTTTTGGCAAATAAAATTCTATTAAAATAATTTTTAACAGACTTTTTTTCCTTAATTTCTAATGTTTATAGATAGCATCAATTGAGATACATACATAAGAGAGCGTGCATAAACCACATAGCTCCAATTTGGCCTCCTGTGAACCACTATCCCTCCCCATGTAGACCAACTTGGCTTTTGCCTCCACCCCCCTTCCCCCCCCCCTCACCTAGCAAGTAGGTTTTTTTCCCCCTTTTGATTCCAGAAGACATTTTGCACTGTTTTCTCTTGTCAGACTATTATAAATTACATAAGGAGATAATTAGCTGAGGGAAATAAATAGGTTTAATTCTAGATCATGATACTGCTACAACTACTTTAGGCCTACTACCAGTACAGGGATCTAGCTTTTTTTAAAATTATTCCTAGCAGTTGAGGTTAGGTTGAAATACAGCCTGGACCAGAAGAAAAATGTCATAAAAGTGGTACGGATAATTCTTTGATAGCTGCGTGTGGCAGAAAGGTGCTATAGCGGTATCGCCATCTAGAATTAAACCAATAAATATTCACATGCTGTTGTGAATTCCATTCCTCATTTTAACTGTGACAAATTTTATGAAAGGATAGCTACGTTGCCTGGCTTGGAATCCCCCCCCCCTCCCTACATAGCTCAACGTAGCCTTCCAGCACCCCCCCCCCCCCGGACCAGGCCGTGTAGTTTGTGCACGGTCCCTACCTTTAACCACATGTTAATTCATTATTAATAATGTGAAGTAAAGGAAAATAATGAATCAAATTCTGTGTCATAAAGTTACTTGTACATTCCTGTAATAGCAACAATTGTGAAACGGCTCTTTTATTTTTAAAGGTAATAATAAAGCCTCTGCCCTTTTAAACAGAAGTTGAAGTAGAGTTCTTCTAGCGTGATAAGTTATTTTGTTGAAAAAAGTATAGGCTTGTTCAGACAGTGACTCATCATCGCATTTATGATTGGAGCACACTTGCTTGAAGTTACTTAAAAGAACACCGCATGATGCCAACCATACATTATAGTAAAGTATCACTCTTTACTTTTTGTTGATACACTTTATATTAACTATAAATTATGCGGAAACATTTTATTTCTGGTACCAGCCTACAAAATGTCTGGGTTGCTCATCCCTAGAGTGGGTCCTCTTACTTTTTTCTGGTCTAGGACACATTTCAGACTAACCACAAGTGGTAGTAATAAAACTGAAATATCCATTCTGCATGTCAACCATGTAATCATTGTGGCTTTGACAGAATTAATTTTTGGTCCAGCCTGCATCCAAACCTAAACCCCTCAATTTGGTTGTTGTATATCCCCCAAACTAAGCAAGATATCGAAAACATTTATTACTTATTATCGAGTTTTTTCGTCGTGTTACATAAGAATCCATCATTAAATTTGACTTTTGCGAAATTTTTCTTCTGCATTTCAACTCAAGACACCTCACTTTTGAGACAGTATATCTCGAGAACTAGGTGAAATATCGAAAAATTTTACTCTTTATTTTTTATTTGTCTCGTCTTTTTAAATAAAAATTCATCATAAAATTTGACTTTGAATAATTTTTTCTTCTGAATTTCAACCAAAACCATTTCACATTTGAGACAGAATATCTCGAAAACTAAGCAGGATATCAAAAAATTTTATTCTTCATTTTTTATTTGTCTCATCGAGTTACATAATAATCCATCACCAGATTGCGGCGTCACGTTTATCCTAGAGTCCCCTTGAGGTGTTTAACCATACTCCCCGTGTTTGTTGGGAAGCGGTCAAGTCCCCACCACTCCGGCCATGCCCCCCCACTCCTCCGCCGGCCTGCTTCACTTCCATGCGTGGCAAAGGTCTCTTGCGTCGTCTCCATATTATTCCTTCCTCCATGGCTGAGAACCGTGGCTAATGGATGCGGTCTCTGGCAGGGCGCATACGGCCAGCGGACCACAGACCTATCAGGTGTCTGCCACTATCATAACCTCTGGACGGTATGTCGTAGAAGTAATCACATTAGAGCCATGGACGTCTTCTGAACAGACTCCTAGGTCGACACAATAAGCAAATGCACCCGTGAGCGATATAACCTACACCTTACGGTTCTGACTTCAGAATTCTTTTACATAAACTACTAGCCTCGTACCCGCGACTTCGTACGCGTGGATTAAGAATTTTTTTGCCAGAATTAAATATAGAAAGTTGTAGGTAACGAAGGATTGGTCCCAAACAATATCGAGTCGGCATAATATGACAGGGAAGCTATCACTATATCATTCTACCGTCGAACCTGCCTCTTGAAGAGAATCAATTTCCAACATATTTCTGTCACTATTCGATAAGATCTCAAAATTTCGTGACTACAACTGTTAATCATACTGGAAAAAATATCCTGTGCCCTTCATACAGCTTTCCTTACAAAATTCCATCACAACGATATAGCCATTTAGTCGTCAAAACGTAACAAAAACACAGAGACTTACTTCCGTATTTATATTAGTATTACTGTGGTTTTCACTCACACACTAACTGCGAACAACACCTGAGGGATCATTATAACGTAAAAAAGTGTACACCTACGAAATTGCAAGACTACCTACGATTTGCTTCGCATTGCACCCATAACTTTCTAATATCTACAGTTTAACATTCAATCCGAATAACCTACGGCCCTGGCCTGACTCTTACGATGAAAAACAATTTTTAAAAATCTTAGCTCAACAAAGATTTGAACCTGAGACCACGACGTTCGTAAGCAAGCGCTTTAGCCACTGAGCTGCCAGTTCACTACACTGAAACACGGTCTGGAGACGTCCACAACCAACGTGTCTGTCTATCGCCGTATTTCGAAGTTATGAGACAACATGTGTTATTTATACAGATAATTTTTCAACCAAATGTAGACAGTATTTTTCCCCTTGTTTCAAAGGATAAGTGTACAAAGTTTCATCGAGATAGGATGAAAACTGTGGATTTGTATGAAGAACAAACAAACCAAAAAACAAACAAACATTCATCTTTATATATAAAGATTACTTTTCAACATTTCTATATCAAATAAAAAATGCTCAGGATCTCTCTTCGGTCAGTTAATAAGGATTATTAATAATATTACATTTCCTTCTACTTTTATATTGTTCCTTTTTGTTTTCCGCCAGGGAGGAAATGCGTGTGTAGACAGCTTTTTATACTAAGATGTATTTCCAAGTTCGTCATTCCTGTTATAATTCGTTTCCATCCTTATTCTTACCTGAAATTTACTTTCACACTGTTCCTGAACTTATTTTAAGATATCTCACTTTAAATAAATTCAATAATACTACAAAATCTTTCTAGAATTTTTCATATATTATTCCACACAACACATAACTTTACACAGTATGAACAATTCACATTTAACAACTTCAATAACATCAACATTCTCGCTGGCCACCAGCCGTATAAATTGTTCATAAATGTTTATAATAGCCCGGCAACTCCCTATCGGCACCATTTCCAATTTTAGATCGCTGAATTACTTCCATTCCATCCATCCGGTTTTATTCTTCCTCATTATAATTCATGTATTCTCCATGTTCAGACCGCACATTATTTCCTTGCTGTCAAAGATTCTTAACAAAAACTTTTATTAATATTTTATGACATCACTTTTTATTCATTACACACAAAATAAATATTATTCAATCTTATTTCCTAACATTTTATAAATTAACGGAACGACGACAGTTACAGCAACTCAACGTTAATTCTACGAAGGCGCCAATATTTCTCGTGGAATGCTTAATTCATTTAAATATTGGCAGTGTGGAGTAACTACATGTGGTGAATACTTCAATCACATCTGTTGGCTGCGTCCTCACAGAAATACTATTATAACTCACTCATTTATAATCAATCGACATTTCTGGCAAATGAAGTGATAGTGAACTCAGAGTATCTTTTAATTATAAGTGGGATAAGGTTAATGATTTGTTGGAATATGGTTTATTATATGTACTATCTAATAATTGCACTTGGGTATTGAGACTATGATTTCTCGGTTTCCATTAAGGAAAATGAATCCATTGATCCAAACTGTGACCTCTTTCTAATGCTTCCATAACGAATGAATTCATATTAATAAACGGCGTTTTTATCTAACTTTAGCGCCTTGCCGCAATCTCTGTAGCAACGGCGACTATATTAAAGGAACCTTGGATTCTGCCTAATATTTCCGCGGTTTCAGCAGTTGATGCATTGCGTCACATCGTCATGCGATTGACAGATAAAAATGTGTACACAGTTTCGTCCGTACGAAAAACAAATAACCAATTTTGTTTCGCAATTTTGATGTGTTGCTGTGCCTGAAAACTTTTTTCACACGTACATTCACCTGAAGGACATTATATATTCAAGAATACATATGCATATAAATTTACCAGTATTAAACCATGTTTCATAAAGTAATACATATTTAAAATTCTAATATTTGGAATGTGGGAAACTACACCAGAGAGGGCAGATGGTACTCTCGCTGTGGGAGTTTTCGGTTCGACGCCAGGAAAGGGAATGTAGTTTTTAGTAAACTATTTGTCGGTATCATGCCTATCGAACACATAAAAAAATAACAAAACACTGAGTGATTGTGTGTGTATGTGTACGTAAAACGTGTGCAATAAATATCGTAGTTTAGTCTAAATTAATCTGTTACGTAATATTAAACTTATTACGAGACGGAAAATATAGCGTGTTCTTGTTTAAAACAATTGCTTCTTTGTACTGTGTCTTATAGCTTGTCTACAGCTGATTCATTAGAGTCGAAAAAGGATTGTTTGCAAACTACTATCCCAGCATTCCCCTGGAGCGATTTTGGAAACCATGGAAAATCTGTATCTCGGTGATGCCATGTTAATTTTACAAGGTTTCCCTGAACCATTTCACACAAATTCTGTGATTGTTCCTTCACAAATTTCATATTAAATTTCCCTTCCGTTGCTGGGCCACGATCAGCTTCCGTCTCTAATGATCAAGTCGTCAACAATGCGTAAGTCACCATTTAAAGGAAAATGTAATTTTTAAAAGACAACATTTTTGTTTATAGAGCCAAAGTAGCATTAAAATATTTTCGTGGTTAAATCCTTAGTAAAAAGAATAATTTATTTCTCATGAATATGAACACTGTGTCACATTACGGTAGGCTGCCCCTTCAGTTAATTAACATTTTTTTAAATATTAATTCATGTTATGTATTGCCAAGGATCGAATGCTATGTGTATCGGTGATTTGCGACACTTACGATCGATAAGGGTGTTAAGTCGAGCGGGAGGAGAAAATAGTGGCGGCCGAGATTTAATTAAGTAAAAGTTTGATTGTCCTTCCATTAGGTGGTCGATATACAAACTTCAAAAGTGACTAATTTCTGGGTCGGAAGCAAGAAGAACTACTATTTATCAATACCATATCTATATTGATCCGACAACTGCCAATAAATACTGCTGCATCTTAGAAGACGCTGGTACTTTTTTTTGTGAACATCGCGTCGTACATGGTGGAAAAGTAACGTCGCTAGCCATATTCAGCTATCAAGAAATCTCATACACTAAATTGCAGAAGTGAATTTCAGTCAATTTCGTGCCTCATTCACGGTTAAAAGATGTTAGCGCTATTATGGTACGGTCAAACTAGATATCGATATATTTACACCTCCAGTATGTATCTAGATTACTAACAAAGTTTTCCACCTGTCTTAGTTTTAATATTGGTAGGATCTTACACGTAATTCGTATCCCGGTGCTAATATATGAAAGTCAGCACTACGACAGTTACATAGCGCATTTCCTTTAAACCTTAATTAAATATATCTTATGTATATTGAACCTTTGCAGATAGATAGCAGGAAGATTATAGAAATGAATCAGCACCAATAGTGAGTATATTAGGATATGACTGGACCTTTCAGTCACATACAGGGTGAATTCACCCCAACGTGAGCAGTTATACTGAAACGATAGAAGGAAGAAACATGTTTATCATAGATCCCAAATTATTCCAGTCGAAGTATACGTGTCATGTAACAAATATTTTACTGTAAGGAATTACCTTATCGATAGCAATAAATTATTGACGGGCGTAAACTTATCAGCTGATTGCTTAGTTTATTTGAAAAGCTCATCCAGAGATAATTTTTATCTGTTATAATACATTACTTGGTGTATGATAGCAGTCATTTTACGCCTCGCAAGTAAGAATGCCTTACAGTTACATAGCGCCTTCCCTTTAAATCTTAATTACATATTTTGTCTCCAAATTTAATACAACTCAATATATCTTTATAATTAGTTAAATTCGTTCCAAGTATTTACTTACAGAGACATTTATCTTGCCCAATCTATGAGACCCTGCGTCCATATTATTTTAATGAACTGTTGATTTTGGATTATATGTTGAATTACATATCAGGTGTCGATTGTGTTAGGATGGATTAATATATAATATGAAAGAATCATTAAATGATGTTTCTTCGAGATGAAATGCGATACATTTACAACTTTCGGTTAAATCCTCTTCTTCATGGTCGCAGACTACTAAAAACCATCGACGAGACTCGAATTATCTTTATAGAATGAGCTCGTTTTCTATGATAAAAGTTTTTATTTGACAATTTGCAAACATTAGCGTTGATGAAATCCAAACTCCTTGGGCGATATCACTTTTGTAAATTTTAAACTGTTAATCGTTTTGTCACCAGCAAATATTGACCTATTGGGTGAATCATAGACATCTACGTGAAGATACAATTGCCGGTGGCAGAAACGTGGATCTGAGAGATACAGAAAAGGCCGTACCTAAGAATAGGATCAGAAATGAAAACACCAGAGAGAACTGCTAATTAATTCTAAAAAAGATAAGAGGTTGCAGGTCAGGAGAATGGAGGAATGATGAATGGATAAGTTAGTGCTATTGGGCAATGGGAAGGAAGAAGTTATATTGGATGTCTTCGAACAAGATGAATGAATCAAGCCTGGAGACACATAAGTTCCAAAGTAGTTGATTGGAAGTAAATGTTGGAGGAAGAGTACTGAGATAAAATGACACGACCTGTAGAAATGGATACGTCAAATGACGATGAGTAGGTAAGAAATTTGTTACCCATAACTACGTGTTACGTGAACTACGAACTTGTTTCATAAATCATCGACCTTTATTTTATCGAAAACATGGGAAAGGCGCGGAAGCCTCTGCGTAGAGTTCGTTATATCATATCCGGCTATACCGCTTCGCAGAGTAACCAGTGTAGCACCGCTGACCACGCAACCATTATACTCCATCGCAGGAGGTTGCAGCCACGGCTTGTGTCTGCGGAAGGAAGCCGTCGACGATGGGCTCTTCTCTTCTCGTGAGGGGGCTCCGTTTCAGGCCGAATCACGGAGCCCTATAAATAAACATTATTGCATTCCGTATGCAAACTGCCGGTGCCACGCCCCGCTCCTTGGAATGAGGATATGTGGTTATGGCTGCTGCCAGTGTTTACCGCTGCAGATTTAACGCCTTCCGCACAAGCGAATACTACTACGACAGAATTCCGCACTGTGAGAAACTAACCAGTAAAAATGTAGCGTAAGAATAGAAGTTCTCAACCGAAATTTATAATGATTCTACACTAATCTTATGAATGCGAAACCAGCTCTGACTGTTTGTTACTTTTTCACGACTAAACGGCTAAACGGATCTTGATGAAATGTGATAAAGAAGGACACAGGGTATTTTTCTGGGATAAATAACATATGTTGTCATGAAATTTTGATAACTAACCGAATGGTGACAGAAGGGCGGATACCGTGTTTAAGTCTCTGTAATCTTATATCACTCGCTCAGCCTTTATTTCTCTCGCAGTTAGTTTATGATGTGTTTATAAATTTGGTGATCAGAAACAATTTATTATAATATTGTAAAGACGTTATTATATAGTAAAGACGTTTTCTGAAGAAAATATTCTGACCAGTTTTTCGTGAAGGAATTTGGATAAAGAGGCCATCAAAAGAGCTCTACAAACAGATGGAAACAATAACTGACAACTTTAGAAAAAGAAGGATGAAATTTTATAGACATATTAGCAGGATGAACAAGAACAGGCTCACAAGGCAAATCCTCGAGATAGTAAACACCAGTAAAAACAAGATTAAATGGATATCTGAAACAGAAGAGGACCTTAAAGAATTGGGGATCACACAAGACAACATAAACAACCGAGAACAGTTTAGAAACATCATAAAGAAACATACACTTAAAAAAACACAAACCAAAAAAATAACAGGAAACAAATGGTCAGAAGAGCGCAAGAGAGAACACAGCGAGCGTATGAAGAGAATTTGGGAAGAAAGGAAGAAGAAAAAAGGGAATAATCGAAGAAGAAGAAAGACGTGGATTTGTGCCAAATGCGATTACTAGCTGCCTCAGGACTACAAATAATATTGTAAAGAATGCAAAGTTTATTTTTCCAACGCAAAACATGAAACCAAAAACAGAGAAGCACGGTTGATACTGCCACCAAGCACGACAAAGAGACTCGCTACTTCTTTCATCACAAATTTTCTTTTTCCAGAAATATGTAACACTTGTATAGATATTAATCCGAGAAACAATTGTTGTTACATGGCAAATGTAAAACACGGAAGAAGAAATATTCATAAATTTTGATTGCGGAAGCGAATATAGCCTTTATTAAAATAGAAATAAATTTCCGTTACAAACAAAACATTAAAAGTTAAACATTTGCCGAAATAGTACAAGGCGGAATAGATATAGGTAGGGATTGAATATAGTGATGAAAATTTGCTCTTCAAAAAATAACGTTATTTCTAGATAGTCACACTGAGTATGTAGTGACCATTGTTACTGATAATTCACTGCCAGATATTTGGTAGATAACAAATATATACCATAATTAACGCTTAATTTGCCCCTGAAGTGTGGCTTCGCCCAAATCAATAAAAAGTATACCATTGGAAGGAAGTAACTGTCATAGTTCATCGCATCTTGAATAATAGGCGTCAATGTCCTTCAGGCGATAATACTCTATTTCTTTGTCAAAGTTACTACTGCTAAAGTAACTGTAAGTTATGGTAAGCGAGAATGATGTTTACACTGATGTTTGCACTTCTGGTTCTTTGATCTTACTTGCACGTCTTCTGGTTACATCTTCTTTGATATATTTTTAGCCATGCTCATATTTCACTCTTTCTTTGTATCTTTTATTATTCTTTTCATATCCATACTAATCCCAGTACATACCATGTAACTTTTGAATCTTCTCTCCTTCGGCTTATCTGTAATCTACAATCTGTTGCTAAACTTAAAAAAATGAAATATATATATTTTTCCCTTGAGGAGACCTGGCTTGGTGGGTGAGCGGTTCGAATCCAGACATCCAGAGCATCCAGATTTGGGTTGTCCATGCTTTCCCTCAAATCACTCCAGGTGAACGCCGGGTATCTTCCTTCCGTAGGACGTAACAACCATGGATATCACATTTCTCAGACAACTTGCCACAATTCCTTTCCCCATTTTCCTAATATTTTTATTTTAGAAATTCTTTCTTCATTCGTTACTATTTTTCCTTATGGATTTACGACTCGTAGATGTCGATGTCATTAGTATGGGGACAGGGAAAGAAAGGATTCGGCCATGGTCTTTTAAATGAACCTTCCAGGTATTCACCTTGATTGATTTTGTGAAAACCATTGGAAAGCGACACATGGATGGTGTAACAGCCCTCAACCCTAGACTTGAAATGGAATTGTATTTTATGAAGCATTTTTAGTAAGCTAGAGTTTGAGTGAATATTATCTTGTATGTTTGTCTTGCAGTTTACTGTAAATCTGTGCAAATGAACTTTGTTTAATTAAAAGAAATTTTGTAAAAACCATTTAATATGTATAAGGACAGAACTATGCAAGAGAATTGGTAAAATGTTTGTATTCCCAGTATTAAGTTGAGCTACGATGTTTATAGGACAATTTTATACTGTTTAAAATGATTTATCTGGATAATTTTGTGTTTAAGTATCTTTAATTTTCATTATTTCGTATTGTAAATGATTATGTATTGATTTTGATTGTTTTTAAAAGGTTTTTAATTTTTTAAGTATTGTTAAAGTTCGAGAAACATAAGTCGGAAGCCTTCGTAATGTTCTAGAACATTCTATTAAACACATTTAAAGCGAGCAGCAGAGTTTCAGAAAACAGTTTTTTTCTTGAACAGTTATACGTGTATAGCAGTATTGTCTTTGGAAGCAGTACTGAATATAATCGCTGGAGCTTGTGTATTCATGTGATCAGTATCTTTGAAGTAGATGTCTTTACGTGAAATAAAAAACATTTAAATCTGAAACTGTATCGTGCACTAATTATTTCATATATAATTTAACACGAGACACCTAATAATGCCCAGACCGGGATTCGAATCTACGTCCTCCTGAATGCCAGGTCAGAGAGTTAGAGCTTATCCACCACGCTCTGTTCTTCGTTCATCTCAGAGTAATAAAATGCAAGATCCTGCATTACACTTTCCACCAATTTGTTTCTTAGATACTTAAAAGCAGACCATGCAGCGATTTGCTTTCTCGGTACGATTGTATTATTTACTAGTTACTCGATATAACTCTGCCAGATAAAGTAAATAAGGACAAAATGTCAATTTTATGGTTGATGACTGACTCACTAGTATTACCTAAGAAACTGGTACAGTTAATAATAGATTAGTTTCAGTTTAAAAGTGACAGCGTATTTGTTAAAATTCTTAATTTAAAAATGAAATAATTCAAAAGATATCTGAAACATTTTAATGTACCATATTTAGCGCTCCACACATATTAACTTTATAAAGATAAAAATTTGTTGATTTGATTTTATGTATTGAATATTATTGCAGAAATTATATCGGCGCTAATTCTTTGCCATTTGTTTCTTGCAGGTATGTGCAGCATTTTTCTGCAGTGATAACTATAAAGGAAGATGATACTATCCCACACCTTCCCAGTCAAGTACGCTACTCTGGTAACGTACAAGGAGTCACTTAAGGGCTCGATATTGAATTACTACATGTTTTCAAATCCTTACCACAGAATGGTAGTATTACAAATATCTTCATAATTGTTATTAATGTAATCGAGTGAGATTAGCAGTAGTAATGCCGGTAACACAAAAATTCCTTAAAAGCGTTAACAGTATTTACTATACGTGAGGGATGACGTTTGAACTCGAGGACTTTGGCTAACCTACTCGCGGTATGACCTGCCATATACGACTAACATACCACTTTCTCACGTACAAGGTGATTCAAGAGGAATTGTGAATATTGAAGGAGATGTTAGTATTAATAATATTGAGTAAAAAAAGTTCATAAAAACATGTGGCCGATTTTCACTCCACTTAGATTTTGTGTGTGTGTGTGGAGGGGGTGTTTGGTTGAAAAACGAAGTGCACAAAGAAAAATTAAATAATTAGTGAATTAGTGCAACAATGCCATCCTCATAAAAGTACACCAATACGTACGCAGAAGAGGTACAAGTACTGCTGCGAAGTGAGTTGCAAAAGTGTTTTGAAGTCGATGAAATTTTTGAACATTTATTTTAAACTTCTGCAAAATATGCGTGTTTTTGAATGAATAAAGTATTTCAATAAGTTATTTGTGTGCTCTTGATCTTTTTCTGAGCTTTATTTTATGTTTAACATTCCAGCACGTGCATCTCCAAAGCGAATGGAAAGAGGACAAATGTTTAAATGAAATTTTTTACTCAATATTGTTCACACTATCACCTCTTTCAATATGTGCTACTCCTTGTCAATCACCCTGTATAATAACAGAGAGATAACATTTAGTTACATGAAAAGCGATGAAATGTAATAAAAATGACAGCACTAATAGTGGATTAAATATAGAAATAGTATGGGATGCGACAGGAGAAGTAAATGAATTCTGCTACTTAGGAAATAAAATTGCAACTGATTTCCGAATCAGGAATGATGTTAAGACAGAATAGCACTTGGGAAAAGAACTTTCGTGAAAAGGAAAATTTTTTTTGTTTCAAATATTGATCTAATACTCAGAAATAATCTTATAAAACCTTGTGTGGAACAAAGAACTTTATGGTAGGGAACCATGGGCTTTAAAAACCATGGACGTAATAAAGAAACTTGAAGCATTTGATAGTTTATTAGACAGGTAAAGTATGAAATGAACATGTTTTATGAATGATGGGTGAGAGAAGAAGTTTGAAGAATAGCCTTACAGAAAGAAGAGATAGGATGGTGGGTCACATTTTAAGACAATATTTAAAGCAGATAATATAAGATGTATGATGTAAGGCGTATGTTGATGTTCTACATGAGTTGAGGAATTTATGCCACATCGCTTAGTGAAACATTCTACGGATGTCGGCTATCTTCTTAAACATTTCCTCGGTATATATAATACTTTTTCATTTCAAACCATTAAGTTTTCATGATTTCTTGTTTGTGGAAATAAATAACCAATAATGTATCAATAACACTACGGAAGTGCTCCTCTATAACTGACAGTAAATATTGATTCAATTGTGAAAAACTCAAATTAAGAATTTTTAAAAAATGTAATATGTAGTTACATAATTTTGTTTATTATTTCTCGTATTTTTCAAGGGGGTGCTTCCTAACAAGTATAATGAGAAGCCTAAGTGGAAGAAATTCTTTTCTTTTTTCAAAAACAAAAATAAACAAAATAATATTCCTTTCACGGGTTTTCACAATATCCTTTATGTCAATTATTTCTATTCTATCGGAAACAAGACCTCTTTTTTACAGAATCTCGATTGGCTTAATTAAGCCCTGACTCGACCAATTAGTTAATGCTGTTCAGGCAATGTTAACATCAACAACCGTTAATTAGGCAACGCTGCGGAAAAAGTGTACGAGCGGACTGTAAATTACTGACTGAATGAGAGACAAAGGCAACCAGACGCAATTAACCGGACACAAAACCGTATTTGTTTTTCCGCTTCGGATGTTCCCAATTCGTAGTTATTAGATTCTTTCAAATTATCTTGTAAGCTACTTTATAAACACATGAGCTGGAAGAATCGATTTGCCAATACCATACAAACGTGAGCTCCATCCAGAAAATATAAATGCCGTGTCGTCACTTATGGCTTGTCAGATTCATTTAATGAATTAGTTTAGAAACGTGCACTCTTTCGTCAGCTCTATACTTAATTTGAAATAGCTAAATTACCTTTTAAAGATGGGGAAATTGATCTTGGGACTTTTCGAATTCATTCAAAATCTGTTTAGTGAAAAACGGAATGCATGAAATTATTATTTTCCACTATTATTGATTAAAAATAAATTCTTGCGTGAATATATTACAACAAATGATTGGGGAGTCTTTTGAACCATTGGATTGTCTCTAAAATCACTGTTGAAGTCCCCGGGTGTCTAAAAGTGCATCGAAATTTTTAATTTCATTGCTGATTGTATTTTTCGGGGTGACAAAAGTTTCTTCCAGATCAAACCGTCGAAGGAGGAAACACAGTTAATTTTTGGCTTCTGAATAGCTTATAATCTTGCTTTTTGGGCTGGTGCGTCGACGTGAAGCAGAATTCAGCAACCCTGATCCATAAACTATTCGAAATACCTAAGTAAAAACACCTATTGACTTACTGGAGTGAATGCCGTATCAATATTTCATTACATCAGAGAAAGAAGTAAGAAGATTTTTTATCCATCTCTTACATGTGTTCAACGTTTTAAGTTTTTAAAGATACCGCTTAAAAAATTATTATAAATAATTGCTATATCATCAAAAAATTAAATAATATTAAGTGACTGTGTGATACTTTTGGCAAATTTTAAACAAAACTGAATGTTATCACGTTGGTTGTTGCTTATTTTATACCAAAGTTTCAGAAATTTCTGTCAGTTGTTGTGACGAATAAACAATTTCGACGCACTAAAACTTTTACGTCAGATAATCTGTTTGTGTCACTAATTAACTCATTTGACATTCCTAATATTTCCGTTCGTTAGGTTTAAGTAAATTCAGTAACATTTCCTATTGTACAGCCTGTGAATAGCTACGGAATATTGTGGTATATAGTCTAGCGAACAAAGCCTGCGCCCAACGACCCCATGTTAGAGTAGAACTTAAAACATGAACAACTTTACTTGAGCATCATCATCGTCCTTTCACCTGTTCAAGGTGTAGTATCGTAACTGCAGACAATAAAGTTTAATAATAATTGTGCTAAAGCACTGGAACAGATGCATCTAGTTGAAGTAATACTGCAATTAGAATATTTAAACTAAGGTTACGGCGTTTGCGAATAATGGGAAGGCTGGTTCCCGGTTCGAATCCTGATCTCGGCTGGAATTTTTACTGCCTTAAAAATTTACATTCACCTCTGGCAAAGCTTTGCTTTGTTCATGTGAAGTACGGTGGGGGGTTCCGTAGTTCGAATTTTACGTAAAACTGTAGGTCCCCTATACCTGGAAGGTTAGGTTACCGACGACAGAGGTGCAGGCGCAACAATTCGAAACTCTGTCAACCGGCCAACAATGTCATACGCCCTTTTTTTAACATCCTTGGAGTTTCTTCTTTTTCATCGTTCTGCCCAGCTCAGGAGTGCGAGTGAACTTATCTAGCAGACGTGTTATTCATCTGTTCCCAAAATCTCTTCATCCTTTCGCTGTGTCCGTTCCTACATTCTTCCGTCCAAGTGTTCCTTCTTCTAATATACTGGCTGTTGGCAAACTGGTGGCTATTAACCATGCTACTAAATAGGCGTCTGTCCTGTATGATATCGTCTGATATTTCAATTTCTTGGAGATCCTTTTCGATTTCGGTTAACAAGTTGTTTTTGATTTTCATTGAAATGGCCAGGATTGGAATTCTTTTTGTTAGTCTGTTGTTACTAATTCTGATAATATGGGCGTAGAATTTAATTATATTTTTCCTAAATGTGCCTGAACTTTTTTCAGAATGTTGATATAGTTCGTGCGATTTCCTTTTCATCCCAATTTCTCCGGTTCAAACTGGGACAAGGATTTTCTTTAAAAAATTTCTTTCTTACTATTCAATATATTTAATGCACTATCGGCCTCAAATGATCAAAGTTTCCGATGTATATAATGCCTCCGGTTTGATTACAGTGTTATAGTTTCTTAACTTGGTATTTCGGGATATTGACTTTTTGTTGTATCTGTTCCAGGTGATTCCGTAGGCTTTTTGTAATTTAGTTATTCTATCCTTGTTTTCTTCTTGATTTAATCCTGCAGGTTGAATAATTTGTCCTAGATATCAGAATTTAGTTACGTGAGGGATATTGCCAAATCGCGTTTATAAGGGATGTCCATCTTGGTGCCGTGAAGATCCTTCCATACATTGGGTTTTAGCATATGAGATTTAGAGACCACATTTAGCTGAAATTTCATACAATTTTTCAAGCGCGTAGACTGCCTCTTGCCTGTTGTTGGAGAGAATTGCTAGATCATCTGCAAAGGCCAAACACCGCAAGTGAAATTCATTTCTGAGTAGCCTACCAATAGTTAATCCTTTCACTTCTCTCTCCCAGGTTTTGATTACTTTGTCCAGAACAAGATTGAACAAAAGGGGTGATAGTCCATCTCCTTGTCGAACTCCTGTCCTGATTTTAAAAGGTTCAGACACCACACCTAAGAACCTTACTTTTGATATGGTATCCGTTGATGTCTGATTAATTGTCTTGTTTTCCTGTCTACTTTTTCATCCTTGTGGTTTATTTTTTATTACAAAATTTTTGTATGTCGAGCAATCACCCGTGATTAATTGGCAGAATAACATTACGAATCTTAGACGGGCTGCTTGCGATAATGTGTTAAGGTGTTCATGTGGTCGACCAAACTAATCGCAAGAGGTTACGTTGCAACGGACATTACATTTAAACAACCTGTGCCCGAGACCATCTTCGAGCCCGTGTGAGGTCCCACTTCATCATACATTAAAATAATATTAATAATAAATTGTAATAATTTTACGGCTTTGTTTCTATGCAATGTATGAATGTATTTTTTTAATACAAGGCCGTACAGTATAGTAGTATGTGTAAAAAGGTGTAAATTTAAGTTTTCATAACATGTTTTGTGTGTTGAAGTTGGTAGGCTGTAATTGTATGATTAGTTTAGCCAAAGAGATGCGTATTGATATAATAATGATGGCGGTGAGATGAATAAATGGATTAAAGCGCCGTTGTTTGTATTAGACTCCATAAATGCGAGAAGTGTAATTATTTGAGTTGATTCTAAGTGTTAATAAGTAGTAGTTGTTATAAAACAACAGATACTTTGATTTAATGGACAAGTATATAATTAAATTTAATCTGCGATGTGATATTCTGGGGCCACACATTTATCGTCCAGAGCGTGCTATCAAATACAGACGAGATTACAAAGAAACTGGAAAGAGTGATAAGAACGACAAGGATTTCATTAATTATCGACGCTTAAAAGATAGAGAAGACAGCAGTTAAAAAAGATACCTCGTACCCGCGACCTTTGCAACACAAGGTAAATGTGCTAGCACCTATACTGCCAGGACCGGCACCGAGTACTAAACCGATAGGCCGTCAACTTTCTGTTTGTTAACATTAGTTTGCCCTGTAGTCCTGTCCAACACTCTGTTCCAAAGAGGCCAGGATAGGGTGGTGACGCAGTAGTGGATGACCTGCGGACAGTTAATGAAGCGCGCAGTGCTCTCCCGACCTCCATGCCGCCTCCCCTGGCATTCCGCAGGCCGCAACAACAGGCGACAGTGTTCGCGCTGCGGTCTGGGCGCAGCAGGTGGCAAGGGCACAGGCTGGTCGCCCCGCAACAAGCACTGTCAGCCCTCACATTCTACTCTCTATTAAGTACTGTGTGCCAGACAGAGAGATAAACATTAATTAATTCTGAATTTGTTATTATTGTAGGCCATTTCTTACACAGTTGCTTGTTAAACTAATATTTATTATTTCTCAAATTCACCAATACAACTTTTGTTGTATATTGGTATATTTATTGCATGAATAAGTACTCTCTGATGCATGGAAATTCTAGAAATGAAGTTTAATTCGATTATAACCAGTGTAATGTGTGAAATATTAATTAAAAGACTGTAATTATGAATGTTGTAAAAGTCCTAGTAATTAAGAGTGATTTTCGACTGTTTTGATTGTATAATTTCGGCAGACCCACCTACCCAATAATTTCAAACTTATGAATTAAGTGCATGTGTCAGATAAACAGTAATTAATTAAGATTTTGTATATTTATTGTACGAATGAGTTTTGTTTTGCAGGATGGAATATGTTTAAACGAAGTTTAATTTTATTGGAAGCAGTATAATGTTTGAAAAATTAATTGAAAACTGTAATTACGAATGTTGTACAAGCCCTACAGTTTTAAGTGTGATTTACGGCAATTTGGAATTTTTAATTTTGTCACTTTAGTGTTGAAATACTTGTAAATATTTTCTATATTTATTCAAAAATGTTTTCTCATGATTCATTTTAAAGGATGGAAAAAGTTTAAATGAAGTGTTAAATCAGTTAAAAATCAGTTTAATTTTTGAAATTATAATTGTAAGACTGTAATTATGAATGTTATAGAAGCCCCAATGTTCTAAGTGTGATTTTCGTCTGTTTTGGATGTTTAAATTCATCAGTTTATTGTTTAAATGCCTGTAAATATTGTTTATAACCATTAAAAAATATTTTCTCATGATTCTAAGTAATTTTGCACAGGTTCTAATGATTTATATTACTACAGCATGTGATATTATCACACCCTGCCAACAATGATTATTTTAATTAATAGATTGTGTACGTTTGTAAATAATTGTACTCTGTAAGTAAATTTATCTGTGGTATCGTAGGATTTCACAGCCCTCAGTTTTTGTCGTTCTAGGAGGATAGAATAAGTCAGTATCGACAAGTAGTATTAAGATCTTTGGTTTTTGCAATTGTAAGGATTCAAATTTGGGCTCATCTGTGTGTCTAAGGTTCCGTAGTAAGGAGATAATAAAAAGATTGTAATATACGTCTGATCAATTTCAGCAGTGATGTTAATCATGTGGAAATATTGATTTTGCTAATGGGTGCTGTTGCAGAGTAAATAGAGTATTTTTTTGAGCAGCGATTAGAAATTCTTCGCAACAATATTTACTATCATCTTTTCCTAATGACATTAATTAAGAATATTTTAACTTCAAGATAAAATTAGCAGCTGCTTAAATGTATTCGTGATGAGATGAACCTTTGGGTGGATAACACGCTGTAATTTCCTAAAGTGTGAAAATGTTAATATACAAGTTGATCCGTCGTGGTCTAGCCTCGTTGTTGAAGCTAGATGATTATCTAACATAACTGGTAAAGCTACAGTTAGTAGTCGAGAAGGAACTGTCGGCTTTTTTTCATGTCCTCTCATAAATTCTGTACTGGCTATTTAAGCCCCCGAGATTGCGAGCAGGTGGATTCGCTTTCAACGGTGCTAGCACGACGCCGGATTATTGTATTAATAATGTGCTAAAAATGTTTGGAGAAAGTCTAGTACCTTACTCGTGTATATGTTTGTGAGTATTTCAGCGAAATTAAAAACAAAAATTAAAAAAGTTAAATGAAATGTGTTTCGACGGTGTCATTATTCCAGCAACTACCTCATCGCTGAAAATTTAAGGAAGTTAATTCTCATACTTTGGTGAAAGTTATAAAAAAACGTTGCGACCATATAAATACCTGCCAATCTATGATCGGACTAAATAAATTAACAGCGATCTTTTATCTGCAACAAATTAAGCACCAAAGTGGTTTCATAAGGCAACTGTGACAGGAATGGATAATTAGTTGCAACGGCGAACTGATGAGTCGTTACATAAGATAGTTGTCTAGTTCTTAGTTATTGTTCCCCTAAGAAGTTTATTCTATCGTGGGTAATAAGTTTTTTGTGGAAAAAATTAAATGTTTATCTAGTTATAATTGCACTACCTGTCTCTTAAACGCATGTCATATTTAAGTTTTCGAATACAAAACCAATCTTTATAATTTGGCCACGTCCATCAGTTCGTATGTCATTATCTTGTAACACATTTGAGTACCTTGGGGCCAAATCTGTAAATGTTTGGCTTACTTATTTGTGAAATTGTAAGTGTTTTGCTTACTTATTTTTGAAATTGCTCGCTTAAGAAGAAAAAAATTGTCAAAATTATTTGTAAATTATTATCAAAATTGACCAAAACCTCTTACACGTATACAAGTGATCAGATTTACATATTAATGTAGCAGTTGGCCAACAAGAATTTGCCATGTGAATATTTACCTGCGAGTGTAGAACAAAACTGGACTACTGCCGACGACCAGCCATCTACGTCACGGTTTTTGATTCTTATGAGGATGTTTACTGTGGAACATTTAGCATTCCGTTTTTATGCACTCACGATACTTCGTTAAAAAACTTAATGTTATCAAAACTGGTTTAAATCAAACAGTACAGATTCCTAGTACATCTTGATAACGAAAGAATGTAACCCGATTAAAATTAAATCTGAAAACGTTTAACAAGAAACTTGAAAAATAGGCACGAAAACTGTCTGATAAATAAAACCGCAAAAATTCTACTGACATATTGGGTAATCGTAAAATTGGTGATTTACAAACTCCCGTGACAATATTCCATTCATCTAATAACATCGAGCATTAGGGTAGAAATATAAATTACTTTTTATTATTTTTTGTTTTTTGCTGTTCTCATATTTCGATTGGTTTGATGCAATCCTCCATCCCTTCTATCTTGTGCTAACCTCTTCATCTCTACATATCCGTTACAACCCACGACCTCACAGCTACAAGCTATTAATGAAACGCAAGCCAAATATTTGTAAAGATTATTCTCGACAAAATCGTTATGTTCCTTAAACTTTACGGTAGTATCGTTGGGTTCTAGTACAATCACCGAAATCTAAGTCTAGAAAACCATTGGTCGAGAATGATGTTGTATAGTGCTATAATTATGAAAAGCCAATGGTTATTGAGTTGAATTGATTGAAAATTTTAATAGGAAGATGGAAAGCACCATCATCAAAGGAGAAAAAGGGGGAACAGTTCAAAGATATAGTCAAAATGGATGGAAAAATGAGATTGGACGTGTAAGAAAATTTTCCTAATACTAAACTTACAAAAACAATGATAAAAATCATTAGAAGATCAGTAATAACAGCACAATCTTCAGGACAGTGGTACAGATCTCTGAAATTTCTAAAACTTTATGTAAGTAGCACAAGGCTGTCTGACAAACACCAAGAAGTAGTATTACTGAAGAAAATAGGAAACTTAATGAATAATGAAGTACAAATTGAAAACGTTTTTAAATGATGAGCAAAAATATAAATGTATAAAACAGAAGGGATGAGACGGTGGGTCTCATTGTATGTTTATTGATTACTTTGCTCGCGGGTATTACAGTTGAGGTAAAGAATTGTACAGGAAATCATGTGATAATTTTAAGCCTATAAATGAAGACAGACTTTAGCGGGAATGGAGAAGAGTATTTAAAAAGTTTTGCTCCATTTGAAAAACAAATATTTTAACAACGTAATCCATTTAATTAGTTAAAAATAACATAAATTGTTACAGAAAATTTTTAGTTTATTTTTGTTATAAGCATAAACTTTTTAAGAGTTCTACTACTACAAAAAAATAAAAAAACTCTAAATATTATATAGATTTTAATTGCCATAATAGTCTGCTAATGTTTCTATATTTGTGAAATAAATTTTCAGCACTGTTCTAAAAGTTATCCGTTTCAATTTTCCACACTAAGCTATTCACGAGTAATGTGTTATCATAAAATTACTTTTAACCCAGGGAACTTTTTAATTACGTGCCAAATATTGTAATTTCCGTTGCAGTTGGTTCCTTTAACTTCATTCAAGTCCTTTAATTGCACGGCCCCGCTTCACAAAATTTTGCTCGTAAAGAGTTTTATTATTTGAGACTCCACTGTCCATTCCTTTGTTTAATCGTAAATATCGTTTTTTTAAAAAATTCCCTCTGCATTTTAAAAATGCTGCTTTAACAAATTTTAAGCACTCTCATATTCCCCGTGAGTTGTTACGTCATGTAAGCTGTACAATCTCCGAATTGCAAGGAAATCTTGAAAGTTCGGCAAAAATTATTACTGAAAATATTTTTTTTCTTTATTGTTGTAACATTTTAAATCGTAATCCACACATTTAATACAACTGTAACCGGGAAAATGTCTATAAATTCAAGATTTTTTTAAAAAAAATTAGGTTGTGATTACAAAGATGGAATTAAATATTATTTGGTCATTAACGTAGATGACCTGGAATTACGGATTTTGACAGCGGTTTCATTAGAGTTCTGTACGTAGTTCCTCATGTAGAAAAGAGGAAGTTTAATTTTAATATTAAATTGTAAATCTGAAATCTTGCGATAAAAATTTCCACAAATTACTATTAATTTTTTGACTAACGCGATGCATTCAAGAACTATTACTCCAATTTAATTGATTCTCTCAATGGTTAAAGGATTTCAGCCTACGAACGGTATTATGTTATTCCAAGAGATTAATTTAATTTTTTTTCTTCCCTGGCGATATGGTAACTGACGTAATAGATTAAGCCATACGTTAATAGTCCGCGTAACCGAAGATACGGGAAACAGTTATTTTTACATAAAGCAGTAAGAGTTCATATAGCGAATAAAATTTCTGCGTAAGGGTAAAGATTGACGGAAACTATCGCAGACTTTCTTATTTTACCATATATACATATATAGAAGGTGTATGATATTTCATTTGTGCAATAAGCCACTGAGAGGCCATTTTAGAATTTTAGTATAGTTAAAACAGTAAAATGTATCTGAATAAAACTTATTTATATTTACAAATCTTTTTACATCACAGAATGATGTAAACTGCATTTATGAATAAAATTCAACGTATTTATATATATTTTATTTTTCTTTTATATTTCGGTTTAAATATTTCGCACAAAATCTTAACCAAAGGTAACCGTTATTATTCTGTGCTAATTGTCAGAATTAATATAGGTTATTGAATATTACGCTGATATTTATGCAATATGAAGGATAATATACAACATTGTGTTACTATTGATAATTGTTATGGTCATCATAGTATTTTCCATTTACTACGTGATGTAATTATGCAAACCAGTTACCAAGCTACCATCCACCCAGAAGGGAGCGTGCATAAACCACGTAGCTCCATTTTGGCCTCCTGCGAACCCCCCCCCCCCCCACCTCACGTTGCCCTAGGTGACTTTTGCCTCTGCCCCCCCCCCCCCTCCCGTAGCACGTAACTTTTTTCCCTTTTGATTTCAGAAGACATTTTGTACTGTTTTCTCTTTTCAGGCGATTGTAAATTACATATAGAGATAATTAACAGAGGGAAATAAATATTCAGATGCAGTTCCTCATTTTAACTGCGAAAAATGTTATGAAAGGAAAGCTACGTGGCCTGGCTCGGAACCCTCCCCCCCTCCCCCCATGTAGCCCAGCGTAGCCTTCCAGCCAACCCATCCCCCCCCCCCTGGACCTAGCCACGTAGTTTGTGCACGCTCCCGAAGTATATTCAACTGATATACAATTAATAAACCGGTTTATTCACTGTACAGGTAACAATATAAAACTAGATTACAAACTATGTCATGCACTAAAACTCCAAAATAGTTGACTGCACACCCAATCAGATCAAATTATCTAATCAAACAAATAAGTAGACTGAAAGCGAACAATAAACTGAACACATTTTCAGCTAAACACATTTGACCGTTTGAGAACAACAGATGGTACGCCAACTGTTTTGTAAACTTTACTTAACTGCAAAACTCTCCTGCTCCAACAAAATCTCAGGCGTGGATTGTAAGATAATAACTTTTCCATGCTTTGTCCAGTGGAAATATCTTAATTACCATTTGTGCTTACTAAGAAGTGTTTATTCTTATTTCACCTACTGAAACTCCCATTTATTCCCAAGTTGGCTATTTTTCTTTGTTAGAATGCACATTAATTCCTGTCATATAAATTCGGATATGATATACGTGCAGGTTAAATCATAAAATGAACTTTTACTTACAAGTATTTAAATATAATTGGAATGAATCTATTTATATTTAAAAAAAATATTCTCCTGCTTTAATATGCTGCATAAAGCATGCTGAATAAAACATAAAATTCACAAAAAATTTCATAGTATTTGAAAATGAGTGTGCGTCAATTTATTAATTATTGATAATTTGGCTCATATATTTCCGTACCGCTTCACATCTGCTGTGACAAAAGAAACGATTCAGATAAAACATTATTACAATCAGAAATAATTATAGTAAATAGATAATTGAAATAAACAATTGCATTCAACACGATAATTAATTCCTATAATGAACCGAGAATACGACTTAAAGGTCGTGAAGTCATTGTTTTACAGTTCTATGTCTGAGAAAAATGCCTTCCAGGGCCGTATTCTTCATAGTTTATTGTTAAAAAATAAGTCGGCCATCTAGCTGTCGAATTTCCATAAATTCCCAAAATCATTCCGGGATAATACCCGGACGAATCCTTTAAAAACTATTGATCTAATTCTTTCCAGTTTCTTGCCTATTCCCCTTCCCATTCCAATCACCTCCCGGCCCTAATGACCTAGATGGTGACAATAAGCAAAGTACAAAGTAAAAAAGGCCACAAAGTAATATTAAGCAAAACCCTTTCACGAAAATTATAAATATTCAGTATATTAACTTCAGTAACTACTTCCACCCTTTTTGACGTTTTTTTACTGCCGAATGTTGAATTCAGCTCCAATTTTCTGAATGAACATACATTAAGTAATAGATTTCTTCTTTTATTTAAAACACGTTTCGTTGATTCGCCTATATAGACTTCTTACACGTAGTTGCCAGTAAATAAAATATTCAAACCATAATTATTTGATACAATTTAATTTAAATTTTGAGGCTTTGTTCGAACAATGGATTGCAGAATGAAATTGACCAAACATCTCAAATTCCTACATAATATAACAAGCACGGGAATCCTAACTGAATCAACAACTTGCTAAAGAGCATTGACAATGAGTACAAACAAACTTTAAACAATCCATCATTGTTAATTCATTACTTAGCTATATACTAATTGCAAAAATTAATTAAAGTAATCTTGAAATAATACTGAATGATGGAAAAAAGTATTAGGCGCTTAACGAACGCACTGTGAAAGGAATAAATAGCCAAACCAAGAAGAGGTAAGGTGAGTTAAGCCCCCCTGGTATTACGCAATCATAATAAAAAATGGAATTAAAAATAATTCACGTAGTAATGAAAGGAATGAAGGTTATGTCATCAATTATGAATCAAAGCTAAAAGAAACATTATTTAGGCTTACTTTACACAGAAGTCATCTCGCAACCTGGAGAATGAATTGAATGCCAGACGTAGGAGAAACTGGTTAACGTCTTTAGCCAGAGTAGTGCTTTGAAATTGCTCGTCATATTTCACACGGAACAAGGATTCTTAGCGGAGGAATGGAGCGTGGAAGGTATTGGAGGGTGTTGAGGTAAAAGGGGAGAGGGGTTGACTAGGGCTCCCGTAATAAGTGTGAGACAGGCTGCGCTCAGGTTGCGTTAATTAAAAGAGAGAAAGATGCATCACCGCTTTACTTTGAGAAACAGCTTCATACCGCCTGCCTGCGACCCCCTGATGCATATTCAGCGGTAAACCTATTTCTGCCTTTTAGGCGTTACAAATTAAGATAACGACAATTTGATTTTCATTAACTACAGGATTACTTTACAAAGACTTTTGGAGGTAAATTAAGCGATTTTGGAACGAGGAGTGATTGATTCCCACTTAGCTGAAAGTAGTATTATATTTATATTGTCGGAGTTGTTGGTCTACAGTATAATGTTACTTTAATTGCCTACTTGATTTTTTTATACGCACAATGATTTCATTGTTGAAGCAGTTTTTTTAATAATAATTTTTTTTTCACTGTAAAATAAGGCCATATTTTGGTTTTCTTCTAAGAGTTGCAGTTTGTAGGAAGTTATATGGACAGATGAAGGTTTAAGGAGATTTAAAATGTGTCAACTCTACTACATACACACATGTAGTTAGTAATAATAAAAAGCAAGATGTGTCTATATTTAACGAACAAAAATGTTGCTGTTAAATTTTCTTTAAAGTTTCTTCGTCAGGAGAATAATATACAGTGCTTCTTCAATTATTTAATATCTCTTTTCTTAGTATCTTGTAATAAATTCTTTATAGACAACTTATGTGACACGAAATTGAAACTATTATAGAAAGTCTTGCCGACAGTACACTTGAATCACAGGTGTCGTGTCTGATCTATATAACGGACACTTAGAAACTCTGATAATTTTCGTTTTATTATTTAAGAAGTAATATCTTCGAACATTATCAGCAATTGCTAAGAGGAAAGCAAATGCGACTAACTGAATTTTTACTCAGAGATTTGCGCCCAAACGACTAGACGATTACTAGAGCCGTGCAAGTTTGGAGGCAAGATATTGCAAGGAATTCGGCCAGATCTTTTTGAAGGAGTCAGACAGCCATAATCCCTCAGTTAGTTAGGGAAACCATGCAAAACCGAATTCTTGATTCTGTACTTGTCATCAAAGCTGTTTATGAATGGCAGCTCCATAATTTATGGCTCTCCCAACAGACCTGGATTGAAAGTGGTGATAGAAATAAGTATCTTAATGTCAACCGACGTTGTGAACAATAAATTCATTCGTATTTATATCCTATATTTGGTACATGCAATTAAATTCAGCTGTTACATGAAATTAAATTCAGCTTTTGCCTGTTCAGCACCAGATACAGTTTTACGGCTTTGTCGTCCATGTATAACTTACGTATATGTTTCCTTCGCTTATACCTGACAAGTATTAAAATCTCGGAAACTATGTCAGAATATGAATGAAGTAAATGATCTACGTGAAGCAAAATGGTTTAATAATTTCATACTAACGTCGTGGAGTTCAAAGAAAAAAGAAAACCATTTGGTGGACATATCATTATATACCACTTAATTATAATTTTTTTATCTTAGTGAACGCATTCTTTTACATTTATCATCTTAATAAATAAAACATATTACTCATAAAGCGCAGGCATACTAACAAAAATAGTTAAATTCCATGATGTCCTTTTTAGAGAGAATCTAGTAGTTTATAGATTCCTGTGTACTGATGTACTTTGCTTCTGTTCTCCCAGGAACCATCAATTTTTTTCCATTGTTGTTTGTATCACCTGTATCGTATATGTTTTTTGTTTTTATAATTGTTGTTGAAGGGCGTTGGGGAACGAATAGCTTGCTGAAGACTTGAAATGTAAATATCTTGGCATTTCATTTGATAGCAAGCTTAACTGGACAGGACACATTGGACGGGTGGTAGGAAAAGGTTTCAAAATTCTGCAATTGTTGGAGAGAGTGATGAGGGGATGTACGAGAGAAGTAAAGCAACTGGGTTACAATACTTTCGTCAGACCATTGCTCGAATATGGTAGTGTAGTATGGGATCCACATTTTGAGTATCAAATACAGCAGTTAGAGAGGGTGCAAAAAAAGAGCTACTAGATTTGTTCCTGGAAATTATAGCAGAATGCAATCAGTAACTGATATGACAAAAGATCTGGAATGAGATTCATTACAAGACAGGAGGAGAGTAAAGAGGGTCATGTGAGTGTACAAGGCGTATACTGGCGATGAGGCATGGAAAGATATTGGTGTAGGTAAGAAAAGTAGTGCATGAAAGGTAAAAGATGACCATGACCACAAGTTGGCACTGGTTTTGAGGCACAAGGGTGTGGGAAGATTCTATTTTTTAGGTAAGGGTGTCAGGTACTGTAATTAGTTACTAAGGGAAATGATGAATAATTTACCAAAAACGTTGAAAGGATTCAAAGTTAAAATTTTTACAGGACAAATGTATGAGGGTGCAGGAAAGGGGGAAGATGCGTGTTTAGGGAAATTGCCATCGGTGTGTGTGCTCCATTGCAATAAAATAG
Organism: Vandiemenella viatica; assembly: GCA_031002005.1. Classification (NCBI taxonomy): domain Eukaryota; kingdom Metazoa; phylum Arthropoda; class Insecta; order Orthoptera; family Morabidae; genus Vandiemenella; species Vandiemenella viatica. The sequence goes on along the minus strand of JARYHS010012519.1, from coordinate 152,405,163 downwards.
AATTAAATTATGGCTTCAATTTTTCATTCTTTTCATTGCACCGAATGAGATTAATATATTTGTCCAAGTAGTATTTTAATCATCATCTTTATCATTGTTAGGCGTTTCTGCTTTTGCGTGTCATCCACCACATCTTATTCCATATCTGGCAGTCAATCTAACTTCTCAACTACTTGTCTCCAAACAACTGGCTTATCCTCTGCGTCTTACGTCACTTGCTCCATTCATCTTGCCCGTGGTCTTCCAATTGGTACCCTTCCCTTGCTGCTGTTCAAGAATCCTAATTTCAGCATCCTCCATTCTAGTAACATGCACCAACCACTGCGGTCTTTTCTTATTAACATCTCTCCCAGTGCTTCATGTTGTAGTTTCTTCTTCATGTTTTCATTTCTGATTTTGTCTTTCCTCTCGACGTGTTCTATATCTCTCAGAAATCTTATCTTTGCTGCCCGTAATCTCTAATATCTCTTTTTGTTGAATTCCTGGTTCCAGAGCCATATGTCGGTACTGCTGGTAAAATTTTGGTTTCGTTCCCTATGTTCCAAGTCATGAAAACATCTTTTATCTGTTGATAGAATTGTAAACTCTTTCTTAATGCAGTATGGTATTATGCAGTATTTAATATCAGATCTTGTACACTAGTTCTTTGTTTTATAATTTCATTTTTCATGTGACTCCAAGAGACAAAGTACAAGAGATGCACAGTGGGCGTTTTCTAGCAGTAGTCAGAAGAAAGTGATTTAATACAATTTACAGATAGTATAGATAGAATAAGTTTGGTGTTATTATAATTCCTGTGTACTACTTCACTTGGAGAAATTGGAAAAGTTATCTTCGGCGGTGTCAGCACTGGGGAGTGCTTAACGAAGCTTTCCCACTACGACGTCGCACTTTCCGAGAAGTCTGACGGCAACTCATTTAGCGAGGAAGAATATTTAATGGCCAAAGTTCCACCTTAGTACATAAATTAGCGCTTCGGCTCTCGTAGGCCTGATTTAATTGCACTTTCCCTTCTGTGCCTTGGGTCCACTATCTAAGGAAAATTAACGCTTCAGGATGCACGTGAAACACGTTTCACTGTGTACAAAATTCTGTCTCTCCGCCATTATCGCTAATAATGCGCCATTAGTCTCGATTCGCGTGATAGGAAAAAAGGAAGAGTGGAAAAAAAACAGGGTCATTAATAAAGTTCCGTGAGCTCAGACAAGTGGGGTGCAAATTGTGGCCCACCGGTTTTGATTAATGGCGGCCTCTCGTTCGCTATCTACGCAGTCCGGGTAGGGAAGGTTCAAGTGGGCTACTGCATAAGCTATACAGGCTCCACCACAAACTCATTTTGCCATCAGTGTTTTCTCATACTACTCCAGAAGAACATGTTAAAACAGTAGTCGGTATTAAGTTATTAACGGATTGGTTGCTTACCATTTTAATCTTTATAGGTGATAAGTTTCTTCACCTTGGAAAATAATATGTTATAATGAAAGGGACATTCTTTTCAGGAGGTGATAATACATTCTTTGTTTTCTTTTTATCGTCATGGTATATTCCTACATTAATTGTAAAATATGTGAAATTGATATGGAGGTTTCGAATCTATACTAATATTATAAATTCGAAAGTAACTCTCTCTCTGTCTGTCTGTATATTAAGTTTCTTGGGCTAAGCGCCTAATCTGGCCGTGATGAAATTTTACAAGGAGATGCGATTTGGCAATAGGATGGACATAGGATACTTTTTCTCTATAAATGGTACATATTGTCATGTAATTTCGAGAAATTACCGAACCGAACATAGACCGACGCTAAGGATGTATAAGACTCTGTAGTACCTTACAGCAACGCAGGTTGGTAGCTCAGTGGTTAACACGCTGACTTACCAATGGTTGGACCGTAGTTCCCGATTGAAATCTACATCTACATCTACATACATACTCTGCAATTCACGAAATTGTGGGTGGCAGAGGGTGCTCAGCACCAAAGCTAATCTCTTTGCTGTGCATTCCAATCCCTAATGGTACGAGGGAAAAAAGAATTCATATGAGAATCAGTCCGGCACCTTATTTCTCTAATTTTATCTTTCCTGTCCTTCCGACTCAAATAGGTTGGTGGAAGAAGTATTTCACTACACTCAAAAGTGAAAGTGGGAGTACGCATGTTTACCAATAAGTTTAAACGAAACGTGTGTCGTCTATCCACCAGAGACTCCCAACCTAATCTACTAATCAGTTCTGTGACGCTTTCATAAGGACTGTAGCAAGCGGTAACGAATCGAGTGGCTCTTCTCTGTGCTTTCTCTATACTTTCGATCAACCCCTTACGAAACGGGTCCCAAATGGCACACCAATAATCCAAATCTGGACGCACAAGAGATTTGTACGCTATCTCCTTTGTTTGTTCATTACAATTTTTCAAGATTCGACCTATGAATCGCAGCCTAGAATTTGCTCTACCTACTAACGAATTAATGTGTATGTCCCATTTCATGTTCCTTTGTGCTGTTACTCCCAAATATTTAATAGAATCGACCATATCAATAGCTGTATTGTTTAACTCGTTTTTCTGAACAATTGGATTCTTTTTGTTAGTTATGCTCATTGTCTTGCACTTTTTACAATTTAGAGTAAGTTGCCACTCAGCGCACCAAGCCAAAATAACATCCAGATCGCGCTGAATTTCTAAGCATCGGCCAAATTTCTTACTTCCCTATAAATAACCGCATCATCAGCAAACAATCTAAAAAGGTGGTAAATATTTTTAAGAATTGTTTTTGATCGTATGAGCCATGCCTGGACGGTCAGTTTTTCAGATTCCATAGTAAACTGGAGATATCACAAATTTAGGAGTGAAATGATTGGCAAATCGAACGCGGTATGACAACATCATTTTACGCTGTATTGATCACTCAGCCATTGTTTCTCTTGCAGTGTGTGTGTGTGTGTGTGTGTGTGCGTGATCAGCACTAATAATATTATATATGCGAAAATAAGTGTTTGTCTTTTTGTGAGGTTTGTCGTCTAAATGGCTACCGATATGGACGGAAGGAATTACGACATGAATAATAGTATTATTCAAGATGTTTTGAGAATTTATCTAATGGTTACAGACGGACGAACGGATGGATGCGTGTGTTAATCCGTAATGTTACTTCGGTTGCTCTAGCTGTGCTTCTCGCGCAGTCTGTTAGTGTATGATTTGTTAGTAAATTTCATTTAGAAACAAAACGTATATTTGTATAGATGTCGATTTGCTCTGCACTGTACAGTTACTTTGTGTATGGCTAAATGTTTCTGGCACCAGTTTATTTTGTCTTTTTTTTTTGACATGCCTTGCGGGCGTAAGCCTGGCCTAAGTGGTTGCTCTAGCAGAGTACGAGTAGCTAAAGTTATTGGAAAATCCGAGAATCGGATGTTCATGTTGAAGATGAAAAGACCAATCTGAAAGAAAGCTGTCCTTTGTTAAACCCACGCCCCTTCCACGTTTCTGTTTGTAAATATGTTGGAAACTGATTCTCTTTATAAGACAGGTTCGACGATTGATGGCTTTCCTGTCACATTATGCCGACTTGGTGTTGTTTGGGACTAATCATAAGTTGCTGACAGCTTTCTATATTCAATTCTGGCAATGAAATTCTAAGCCGACGCTTAAGAAGTCGCGGGTATCGGCTAGTATATTATTCAACGCATAATGGAAAATGTTTAACAAGTAGACTGAAGATAATTCATGTCTGTGATATTGTTACTATTAACTGCGGTTGGTTAAATTTTAAACACAAAAATGACTTATTACTCTATGCAAGAATCGAGCATTTCACTGAACCCAAATTATTTACATAAACCATGAGGAATCAAAAAAACTGTAAATAATAATTTAATACATATATTTTTGCAATATATTATTATTATTACTCCTATCGAAAAGGGTTATTGTTTGGAAGGGTTATAAGGGATATGGCAGGAGGCGCCCATGAACTACTGTGAGGAACCATCCCCGCATTAGCGTGGAGTGATCTGGGAAAACCATGGAAAACCCAGATCAGGATGGCTGGAGTGCTTTATCGAAAGCTACTGCTGTCGGATTTTAAGTTCACTCGCCCGATAAATCCTTTCTATTCCATTCCCTAATCGCTCGTGGGAAAAATGAGTACAGAAATGAATCGGTTCTGGCCTTGATTTCTCTTATCTTATTTTCGCGGTCATTTCGAGATATGAATGTTGCTGGTAGCAATATTTTCTGGCAGTCATTCCGAAATACGTCTGTCGTGAATTTTTCAATTAGCTTCCGTCGAGAGCAACGCCTTCGGTGTTCCAGGTCTTCCCAACCTAACTCCTTCAACATCGCACTTACGCTTTCCCTCCAACTATATATACCTGTCACGAATCAAACGGCTCTTCTTTGGACCTTCTCTAAAGCCTCCATTAACCCCTTTTGATGGGGACCCCATACAGAACAACAATACTCTAAGTGAGGACGTACTAGTGACTTGTATACAATCGATTTAACTTCCTGAGTGCATTGATTTAAATTACGACCTAGAAATCGGAGCATACGATTTGCTTTTCCCATTACATTCTCGATATGCTCATTCCACGACAAATTATTACGAATTGTTACCCCTAGGTATTTAGCGGAATCTACCGTTCTAAGGGCAGTGCCATTAATCGAATATTCATTGTTAAATGGTGTCACCTTTTTACTTACACGCATGACTTGGCACTTTTTAGCGTTTAACTCCAACTGCCAATCATTACACCACGCAATTATTTTCATATTATCGTCTTGTAACAAAGCGCAGTCGTCCTGGGTTTTGATTTCGATAAATAATAGCATCATCGGCAAATAATCTTTTCATCTTCCCTATTATGAATAACGTCTGATATAAGCAAATATTTTATCAGTGAGCTTCAAAAAACATAAACTATTCAATTAGAGAATTTTTGTGATTTTAAGTAATGTAAAACATTGACAGTATTTCCCTAAGGTAAAGGAATAATAATTCAAAGAACACAGGTTATGTAACATATAGCGGATTTACCAACTGTCATGACATTATTAAATAATTCGCGAAACGGGCCTGGCGACATTTCGAACACAATCTTTTCGAGGTCTCCAACCTTCTGTTGAATCGAATTTGGTGTTATATTAAGTTATTTTCACCCTTTTAATAAAGAAATTTCTAACAAAGCCAGTGATTTAACATAGTACCCAGAGATGAAATGTTCGAGATCCCTGTAGAGAGTGGTGGCCAACCAGCAGCCCGCGGGCCACTTGCAGCCCGAATATATGCTCAAGGGGCTCGATCACTATATACGTCAACATAACTTTCAACGGCGACATCAAACACTACAATAATAAGTTACGCTGATTTTAAATCTACATCATCACTCGCTTGATCTAGTGAAGATGGACAGTCATTGATGTTCATTTGGTGATGTTTTTATGAGTAGCCACCACTCCTTTCGACATTAACTATGATACACTTAGTTTTTCCAAACATGGTCAAAAGTTCCATTTAATACTTCATTAAATATGTATGTTTCATTTACATTCTTTTTCCTTCATAAAAATGTATAAGTACTTTTTTCATGAAAGTAGAACATGTGGCCCGATGGAGTATTCTGTTTCTGAAATTTGGCCTGGCTGCTGAAAAGGTTGGCCACCACTGCTGTAGAGCATCTTTGTTCACAGTGTAATTTTTAAAAAAAATTAAGACCCATTTCCACGCTTCACTTAAACTTCAACCGCTATTTTAATTTATGATTTTTTGCTGTTTGAAATTCCATCATACCCACTTGAGGTATTCCACAAATTTATGTATTGCTAGAAATTGAATGTAGTAAGACCAAAAACTTCTATGGAAATATATGAAAATTCTGAATAGTCAAAGGGTATCTCAATCGTAAAGTGAAAGGATCTGTTGAAATTTTCAAACAGACAAACAGTCAAAACTAGCCTGTACGGTTTCAATAAAGCAAAGATATTTGCAATAATTAAATAGATAATACGTTGATCAAAAACAACAACCCAGAAATTCTGAGCATTCATCTCTGGATATTGTGCCAAATCTATGTTTCTCCACTATAAAGGTGAGACTAGCCTGGGACCCTGAAAATATCCTGATGGCGTGTTAGAAACCTAAAAACAAATTGGAATCATAATAGTCACAGCGATGTCTCATGAAATATTTGGTATAAGTTAAAAATATTCTGTTTTAATTGTGTAACTAATGTTTTAGTAAAGCAACAGTAACATCTAAGCGTCTTAGCAAAAAGACTGTTTTTGCTCTCCTGAAAGATGCACAGTAGTAGATGCCAGGAATAAAGTTCATACCATATCTTGTAAATTTATTTTATCAGGTGTCTAATAAGATTAAAAATCAAAAACATTGTGCATTTGATAGTTAACGGTAAGGTTGTAAACACAAGAGATCGGATGTCTCTAGGAATTGTTGGTCATATAGGTAATTTCTGAGAGTGTTACTAATTTTGTGTTCTTCTAGACTGTGGAACACTCTGAGTTACATGTTAATCAAGACAAAGTAAGCAGAATACGACATGAAGCTTCAAAAAATTCATTATGAAATTTTCATATTCCGAAAGTAGCCAGACATAACTTTTCGATATACGTTAGAAGTCCTCAAAATTAAAAAGTATCACAGTATAACTGTTATAAGTTGGATGTCTCAATTATTTGTCATACAAGGAGTTTGAAATTCATTTCTAACTGCTGTATTTAACATACAGTTACTTAAATTGACGAGAAATATCATTCCATCATGTATCAGTACGAATAGAAAACAAAGCTCTCTTCTCTGAATTTTTTTTGTTAATTTAACTGCAGTGGAGCACTTTCTCCAGTGACAATTTCCCTACAGACCCAGACCCATTTTTCTTTTTCTTTTTCCGATCTATTTTTGCCTTCTGGTGATTTCAACTTTAAATTCTGTCAGCGTTTTTGGTAAATTATTCATCATTTCTCTTGGTAATTTATCCCAATCCCTTAAACTTTTACCCACAAAAGTAAATCTTCTCACACCCTTTTTTGCCTGCAATGGAACGCCAGCTGGTGGACATGGTCATATTTTCCCTTCCATGCACCACTCTTCCACCAATATCTTTCCATGCCTCATCACCAATGTATGCCTTGTACACTCCCGTGACCCTTAGTTTAAATGGTATGGTCGATAATATTAAACTCGTTATCCATTTATAGCAATTGTAACCGTTAATTTCAACACTTCTCCTTTTCCTGAGAGCTGCAGAAAATTCAGAATGTAGACAGTTATCTCTGTACAGTGGGAACTGTTATTCTATCTTGACAGTGGGATGCAGTGAGGTGCAGGCGATAAGGCCTTGAACTCTTCCACTCGCCGGTATTTTGGTCTGGAAACGCGGATCTCTATTTGGAAGGGCTACGCTGGCATTTGGGACGGCGCAGTGAATGCCGCGGCTGCTCGATGGAGAATCGCTGGACCGGAAACGGGTCCCTGTGGGATCCACAAAAGCCGCCAGAACGTGCGAGCTGTGTTGGCAGGCCTGGCACCCCCCGTGCGGTCCAGTGGTCACAGCCTGGGCAGCCCCGACTGCGGCAAAGATGGTATTAATAGGACCAGCAGGCCACCGGTGTTGCCAACCCTACAGATCCTGACAAGCAAATAATACGTGCACTACTAGAACAGTGTTCACCCGCTGTTTTTCCCAGTTTGTAGAATGTCCGGTACCCAATTCGACTTGAGTATTGTGTTTACTTTCCTCTTGAATTCATCAGTAAAGTTGAAAATCATCCTGTGGTAATACTGCTGAATGGTAAGGTGTGGTAATGCGCTTCAGAAACGACCTTGCTACTTAACTAGCTTCAATATCATGGCATATTTTGCTTTTTATGTTTTGCTGTTTACTGAATGCACATTAAATTAGGCACATTTTAATAAAAGACATGTAATTTCGTCTTATACACTCTTACCTCAATGGACGTGAATGAGAAATAGGAATTTCTGTAACTTAAAAAAAAAAAAAATGAAAATTATGTTGTCGAATCAAAGTGAACAAATTTTTCATATAATTTAAGATGAAAAAAACAAGTGCGACGAATGAGAAACGAAACTTTTTCATAACACTTCACATGTATAGTTTTTAACTGAAGTATTTGCTTTACTCTGTTATTTTTTAACTACATTTGGCATCCTCACCTTGGGTGCCCCGTAATTCAGACCGAGAAAACAGAGCTTACTAATTGGATACCAACGATGCCGAAAAATTTTCTTTAAATCTAAGCGTCCAGCATTCTCCCTTGAATGAAGTTTCTTGTTAATCCCAGCAGATATATTAATGAAACTCAGATCTTAAACTTCGTTTATCCAATGTAAATATAACACATTCTTCAGGATAATATCTATTTTTTCTTATTTTCCATATGTTTTTGTACTTATAAACAAATTTATAGCGTATAGAAATGTGTTCACAATTTAAAAGTTGGATTATCAGACTGATTTTTGCAATTAAATAATATTGTACTTGTGTTTAACTGGATACTAACCGACAGAATTACAGAAAATTTGATACATACCTGTTGCATCGTTGTGTGTATTATCAGGTAGAATCTGGTACTTAATTATGACCTCTTATTAGATATTTTATTCATATTTTACTGTCTGATTAAAATGGATTTACTTATATATCAGCAAGAATACCATTATACATAATGCTTTCAATTAAAAGTAATCCCATAGTTCTTCTAGGTATTTGTGTTTGAATAAATGTTTTTTTGACTAAATAATTTTGAAATCTGTTTTAGCATGGTGTGTTAATTATCACGATTGCGCTACTAATTTATTTGATGTATGTATTCATCATATTAATAAAGTAATAGAACCCACACAAAAACGTATAAAGCATATTCCACTGACACAGAATTTGATATTAACCACAGTTGCCCAATAGCAATTTAATACTGACATATTGTGCTAAAGTATGTTTCAAATATATGCTAAATGTAATTAAGAATGTCTGTATTTCAAGTTAAAGAATTAGAGCTCTTGGTTCCCGTTACGTGAGATTTCAATTTATAAAGTCAAATTCAATACGGGATGTTGTTTGCACCACAATGGTTTAGAATTTTGCAGGATTTCATTCCTTCCTTATGTAGTAAAATTAGTCTCCTACGTTATTTTTCACAGAGGCAGCTCTACTGCAAAAAATTACCAGGCAGTAGTTTGTCAAAAAATTTAAGGTGCTGCCATTGTAAGCAGCAATGTGCGTTCAGTATGTACCTCGGCTAATGCTGGGAAATTCCACACTTTGTGCTTCAAAAATTCCTCGTCACACAAACAGTATAGCAAAAATATCTTACCAGCTAGCCTACCAAATATTCAGAAAGGTTATAACACGCTTTACGTTAGAACGTTCTTAGAGAATGCTTTCCGGTTCACATTTACTGTTAGCGATTTTGTCCACTGTGCATATTCTACTTCCGTAATTCACGTAAAACTTATTATATCATTAAATAGATCAGCAATACTTTGTTGTAAATAAAAGTGACTACATAAATATAAAAAATTAATAACGAAGTTACTTTCTGTAAAGATTATGGGAAAAATAAATTCTAAAGCAAAACAAAAAATGTAAAATTCATCCTCCTCTGTATTTATGGTACTCGTAACGGCATTTCAGGGTTTGGAATCGTGACACAATACTGAGCGGTGTACATTAACTAGCAGTAAATGTAAACCAAGCGTGGTGGTGTAACAGTTAGCGTTCTGGCCTTGTATTTGGGAGGACGGCGGTACCAATCCCCGTCCGGGCATCCAGATTTGGGTTTTCCATGGTTTCCCAAATCACTCCATGCAAATGCCGGGATACTTTCTTCAAAAGCCCATGGCCAAATTCCTACCCATTCCTTGCCCCCCATCCTTTTCGTCTCTAACTACCTCGCTGTTAAGAGGTCGTTAAGCAGTAAAAAAAAAAAAGTAAAGGTAACAATCTGTGCTATCGGAATCACGGAACTTTTTAGGTAATGGGCAGCAAAATATCGAGGATTAACGTTGGCAGAACCAGCCTGCCTGAAAAATGCTCAGAGCAGGTACTGAACTGTCTTATCATCACTTTCTTCACTTAAAAATGGTTCCACATCACAGTTTTGATCGAATTTTACAAACACACCTTATCAAGATTCTTGCTCTCAACACCAAATGATATTGCCAAAGTGTATGAAAAGGTTCTCTTCTTGAGACAGCAAGAAGATGCGAAGTGAAAACCTTGGGCGGAAAACAAACCTAGATCCTTAGCTGTGTTGTGGCAAGCAACAACCTTGCAGAAAGTGTTCATGGCTGCCTGTCATAGTTCGCCGAACCATGACACTCGGTGATTGTTGGCAACAACTTTCGCTGCGTTAGCTCGTGAGATACAATTATTCACACTGAGACCAAACAAGCGGTATTGCCTCATATGGGTCACTTCTATTCACCACAGGAATACATCCACATTGCAGTAGTCCCTCAAATCACCCTGAAAAGTACCTACACACATTTTTTTCCTAAGTGGCAATTTTTCTTTTAAACAAAGGCAGGTTACATTATATGGATTAAAGAACTGAACCATTTTTAAAATGGCATTGCTTACTGTGCCGCAGTTAACGAACGCTACTTTGTTCTTCCATTTTTAATAATAATTGCATTGTACCCTTCAATGTGCACTATAAGTCACCACCAGTATGGATTCGGAAGGCAGAATCGTGTCCTGGACCCCTCATATCTGGTTTACTGATTGTGGTTTTCAGTGGTCTTCCACATTCATCTAGGTAAACACTGGTTCTGTCCCAATCTCCGACTCATAAATAATACATTTAGCTAACAAGAATACATATGTCATAGGAAACATAAGTTACACAAATCGCAGACAGATGGCAACGCTTAATATCCCCCATCGCTCCAGGAATTGACTATCCCTGGTTCTACTTTCTCAGTGGAAACATTAGACAAATTCTTAATTACAAGCCATGCTGAGAATCAATAATTTGCGTGATTCTGCAGTGTCCATTCATAAATAATAATACTATTAATTGCATTATAGCAGTAAAAATTACACTGAGCACATTTTAAAATAATTTCCCCAGGCTTAATCATGTTTGAATTTAATTGCAGAGGCGCGACGGGTAGTACTAGAGTACTATACAGATAGAGCGGTTACGCAATCGCCTGTTGCCTTGTAGCTGGCGCACAGCTCGTCGCGTGTCTTGGACCCTAGCGTGCACTCGATAGGCAGCCCGCTTATCTGGCGACATCGTGCAAGAAATAGCCTACTGTCCGTCACGCTTCCGTACACGGTACAAAATCAGTGCATCTCACAGATAGGAACAATGCGTCTGATAGCAATAAATGTCAGCACGTGGCCGATAACGAACAGGCGATGAAGCGACAGTATTGTTCAACAGGTGATAGTTTGCATCTTCTTTGGAAACTGTTCAAATTAATCAGCTTATTATAGTATATACACACACTATGCAATGTTTGTGTTTCCTGGAATATGTTTAAATTATTAATACAACAGTGTCAGAAAGACATTAATTTACTTAGAACAGGTATACGAAGTAGGTCTCATTATTTATATCTTTAAGTTCTTCTCATTAATACCAGTTTATAATGCCACCAAATATTGCGTCATTCTATCAAGATACAAATAGAAGAATTATTTTGTAGCAAATCCAACTGCAGTAACAGTTCAGGAAACACTTCCAATAAATAAAAATCTCTGAATATTGCATTATAATTCTTTAAATTAAGTCATTAAGTTCTATTGGTGTAGTGTCATTATTCTCCTGCTATCCGAGGACGCAAGCAAACTCATTTTGCTGCTTAAGCTCGAAATACACTTTACGATTTAAGCAGGGAGAAGCATTTTATAATTAAATCATTCTGTTAATTTTTTATATTTAATTGTGATGGTAAAAGAAGAGAACAAAAAATAAATTTTTATGAGAACTTAACTTTTCAGCTGTTAATAGTACAAACGATAAATACTCTAGCAGGTATGCTAATATTTCATCCAAGACAACCCATAATTCAAGTTTAGGGCGTAATACTGTACAATCATGGTAGAAACAGCGTTCCTCCTCAATTAATTATAGCATTAGTACTGGCCGAAAGTCTGACATGATGGTATGGGTTTAGATATGATATTATCAGCAGTGACACTGCATAAATGAAATTAAAGGAGCAAAAGTAATATTCATTACAATAGAATTATGGCCTAAGAGATCTTACTTTTGAATATTGAAACCTTCTTTTCAACATGGCAGGAGGCAAATAAAAATTATTCGTGCCCAGTTCAAATCTGTTACACTTCTCATTTGGCCAACTGAAGTCAACCAAACAGTGAATAGCAAAGAATACTGGCCTAGAACTTAAGCTGCAAGGAAAGCAGCTGTGTGTAAAACACACATAATAAATAACGCAGAGCAGATTTAATTCCCAAAATAAGCTAAGTCAACTGCCGTGATAATACCTTTGTAAGACCATAACCGAAATCAAAAAACAAATCTTGCTCTTTCCTTGCTCCAAAAACTTTTCTACCTCTAATTACTTTACCGTTGACAATATATAAAACACATATAGGTATTCATCAAGGTTTTTAACGACATTGATTTTTTTCTAGTTTATCTATACGGCTCTTGAAATTGAATCAATTATGTTCATTTGTGACTAAAAGCTGTAACATGAATTTCATTTCAATGTCACAATTTTTCCGTGATATGAATAATAGGTTGTATTATGTAGAGAAAAATATTGACTATTTCTTTCTACTTCATCAATCATATATTACTGAAAAGTCGTCCGTGGTTTTAAATCTCCAACTGAAACACATATTTAAATATGTTATATATTAGATACCCGTGTTTTGGTTTAAATCTGTTATGATTTAGCAGTGCACTATTCGTATTTCCCAACAAGTATAAAACACGGAATAATTTTTCTCTTTCTATTTGGTAGTTTATGATTAATGTGTATTTCATTTATCGATTCCTAAATCATAGTTGGAAACCAAAATAATCAAACAAGCTCAGTTTCACCGTCTGCAAACATCTCGAATTTTTAGAAGCTGGTGTTGCAACAACGGTAATCAAGAAATAACAGCAAGTGCCCAGACCTTATTATACAAACATTCATAAAGAGCAAAAAGTAAAACGCTAGAGTAAATTCTGTCGAGAAAAGGCCACCTCTTCATTTAGTTTTATTATCTACTCTCCAAACAACTGACTTTCAGGACAGAACTTCAGAAAATAAGAGAAAATTGTTAGCTTGCTAAATGGAACAAAGTTTAAATATGGAACTAATTTCTTGTTGAAGTTGAAGAAATTACGATGACGTTTCTGATAAGATAAAAACATTTTAAAAGGAAAAGGAGTTTTTTATGTAATCTTAATAATTTTTCTAGTTATCTCTTTTCACAGAATTCATATATCTCTTTTTCATCTTTCTATTTCCATAAAAGCTTTTGATGAACAGGATACCGAGGAGAAATTGAAAGTTTTAAACTGGAAATAATGATTACATGATTTTTCCATTTTTAAATTTGAGATCAATATAAGGGTCATCATGTGATGACTACAAATAAAATGTTCAGGTTATTGTAGGAACATTATATTAATTTGTAGACAATGATGATGATAAAATTTTCAACAAATTTCATGTTTCGTTTATTAATAATACTTCAACACTACGTTCAAGGCTTAAAAATTCTCTGACCAACCTCATACATCCGTTTCACAGATTCCATCTAATTTTCACTGAAATGATGGAAATCACCAACATAAATTTCAATTTTTTTAAGATTTATTTCTTGAAATGTAAGGAATAATGTAATGGTTTCGTGTTATTCAGTACTGATTAGTAAAGTTCATTAGATAAAGAGCTGGCTGCGGAGAAAAAGAGTAACATAAGCACCAGCCGGAGACATCAGCGTCGGCATTAATAAGGGCAAGAGTGAGATAACGCAGTGACGTATCTGACCTGACAGAGTAAGCTGCGAGTTTTCTCGCGTGCGGCCGCGCCTAGCAGGTGGCCAAGCGGCAACCAGCACAGCGCGTGCGTAGCGGGAGGCCTATTTATTAATCCGTACGTCAGCTATTGCCGCTGTACAGTGGCCGATAGCCCAACAGCATGGGGCGGCATCACGCAGACTGATAGCTCGTGCACGTACCGGCCTCATCGTATTAGAACAGCTACCCCAACAGCTCGATCAAAATATATTTTTTGAGGAAGGAATCAAGTGTCGGTAGCGAATAGAAATAGACTGAGTACTATTTGGAGTTAAGTTCTGTTTACTGTTTATCGAAACAAACTGTCAACATATTTGCTACGCTCGTAATCATTGTAAAATTGCAACTAGACTTAGGCTTATTATGGCTAACTGACTGACCTTTAATTTACATTCAATGTTGAAACAAAAGAATTTGAATTACAACTGCGTAAAATTAAATTGATTGTTAATTTAACTGTTAAAATTTTAACTGAAGCCTAATGCCAAAATAATCATACAGCTACCACGGTATTTATGCTGGGAGAAGTCTTTTCCAGTATGTAAGATCACAATTATTTTAAATTGGAATACAGAAGTTATGAAAAATTTATTTGATTTTTTCGTCTTCATTTGATAACAATCTAATGTAGGGTGACAATAATTTTGCAAAATGTTAAAAGTATTATAGCAGTATTTGATAAGTAAATTTGTTACTTCTTCTTTCTCAAAAAATATATAAAAAATATTGAACATTTAGTGATATAAATATATTGGTTCCATACGTACAATGATCGAAAAAATACAAACTATATTTGGTTACCAGTCTTTTATAACGGGACATAACTTTAACTTCAAACATTCGAAGGTAGATTAAAAAAGACGAAAATAATTTAATCTGCAGTAGCTGAAATAATAAAATAGTTGGTGCGATAGGGTCGAGTGAAGTAGGAAACAAGCCAATAAATTTTTAGCATTTCATATTAATAAAAGTACATGAAAGTAAAAAACGGTATTTTGTTATTAATAACTAATATTCAACTTTAGTAATTAAAAAAGGTTATTTGGAACTTAAGTTTTTCTGGATTACCGAGAAATAGCAAGACTTAAAAATGAAAATCGAAGAAGAAGTGAATATTTAAGCGTTAGAAACAGGAAGATTTATGCACTATAATCTGCAAATGTAACATTTCGAAACAACTTTACGAAAGCAGTCATAACACCAATCAAGGAAGTAAAGTAACGATAAAAGTGGCTAATTTAATTTCATTCCAGTTCACATAAATAGTTATTAATAGGAAATGCTTACAGATTGTAGGATTTTAGAGAATTATTTGTCTGAACAGCCTGCAGATATCATGGATACACACAAAAGTTTTCAAGGAGAATGAATCTAAACGCAAATGAATATCAATTAAGAAACTCAATTATTCTTTGTACCTCGCATAGATTTTTAAGTGAATAAAAGCAGATTTGGCCAAATTTACAGAGAAATATAACTATCAGGTAACAGACTGCTATTAAAATTATAAACAGCTCGTATTTTTAAAAGGAAATGTTTTGGGTTGAATGACGCATTCCATTCGTCTGAATTTATTGTTTGATGAATCATTATTGGAACTGAGTGCATTAATTTCTACCTTACTCAACGTGGCTAAAATCATTCAAAAATTCGAAGAACGGCTCGCAATACGGTGGAGATAACGTATTTGCAGGGCGATAATTTTTCCATTTTTTTTAAAAAGAAAAAAAATTAATACTGTCATAGAAGTTACAATTAGTAAGTGAGCATGAGTCAAGTTAGATCTGGGTCAAATTTGATATCTTAAAAAACAAATTCAACTCAATTCCTATGAAAAATGTTAATGTATGTAAGAGGGTTTAAAGAAATTTGCTTAATGAATCAGCATACAAATCACATTACATTTTCACCTAGGTTGAAATAAAATGGCAGACACAGTACCTCAAGTAATGAAATTTGTTTCCTGTTTTTCTATTAAATTTCAGATAATTTGAGTTTTGGATTGCCACGCATCGTATCATTTCCCCATTTCACTGCTCATTCATTTTGGTGTTAAACGAGCCAGCTGTATATGTCTCGGCCATCGGTCTAGTTGACCCGAATGACGTCAGGTACTGTTACCAATCTGATAGTCCCAGTTGTGGCCTCTAGGTACCGACACGACGGGCGTCGAACAGATAACAGACTCTCAGACCTGACTCCCGCCGGTAATGAGATAAGTCATTACCCGGACCTAGGGACAGTATATTCGTACTTGTCAAATGCAGTCTGCTATGAACCAATTACTTTATAACACTGATCATTTCCATTAAATCGAAATATTTAATAGTGATTGCAATCATAAGATGCCAGAGCAAATGTTTGCCGTAGAAGATATTCTAAAGCAAACTTAATTCCTTTTCTTCCTGATACGAAAGAAACTTAAGTCCCATCCGCATACAAAGTCATAGTAAAGAGAATGGTTGTGGGTAACTACATACAAGAAGTTTATACGGAATTTCTTAGATCGTATATGGACTAATTAATATTTACGGAGCAGGTTGACTTGGTTCTCAGATTTGCAGAGTATTCAATTTTCCCATAAGTAATGAAAGGTAATTTTACGTGATGAGGTTGACGATGTTACTTAAGCTTAATCTTATTTCATAAACAAAACATGTTTAAAACATACGTTTATAATTCCTGAAACGGTTTCAGTGGCACATTACGCAATAAAACTGACACAGATTCCTGCTACCGTTGTTCAGAGCCATTCCTGAGCGTGTTGGTCCAGAAAATTTTAATAAGCAACACAGAAATTTCTCGTTAGTAAAGAAGCGTCGAAATGGGCCACAATAACCACTAAGAATGATTAAAACACTAATTGGCGTTAATAAATCCTATATCAAATTATTTGGGAGTTACAAACTTATTATTTTGTATTTACAAAATCATACACCCTAAAAACATTTAAACAACATTTTTTTATTTAAGCAGGCTGGCACCTTATTTTCCAATTAACAAACTCTAATGAGAGTAACAAGTGCCATAACACATTTAATACATTTACAAGCATACAATTCTACTATTTCAATATTGAAATAAATGTTTCACCTATTAATCAGACGGTCTTAGATCTTACTTCATATAGACTCTCGCTAATAAATGTAATTAATAGGAATCACATTTATAATTGCACTGTAATACAGTCGTTTTAAAAATCTTATAGAGGCCAATAACAAAAAGACTAAAGTTTTTGAACGCAGTAGATTCTGTATCAATAATAGGTTTAATAATAACTTATGTACTCTATGCTTTCCTTTTTCATTGATTTAGGCTGCAAAAATTGGTATGTTGCTACTGTTAAGTACTTTATACACATACTTTCTGCAACTCATCCATTACAACATAAGCCAAATGAGGATGGTAATTAACACCAGGTTTTAACTTTTCATGATTACGTGAATGAATTAGACGTAAACATGTTGAAAAAATGAAACTGTAGCTATTTTTATTTGAATTACTTTCATATTTTACTCAATATAACGACAAAACCCATAATTCGCTTTTATACATTCAAATTAATACTTCCTGTTGCTTTCATAATCTTCACATCTGAATCATATCTCTGACTAATTCACATTCTCATACACTAAGATAACTTCTCTGTAATTCAACCTTTGACCTAATTTCAAGCGATAATCGCTGCTATTCGTTGGCCAGATATACAACCGCTCTCATCGTCAAAAAATCTTTTTTAGATACAGATACTTAGTTTAAATAGTTGAAACAGTTATTTTACACATGCTTTCTACTCAAAAATGAAATATGTTACCGCCAGATATAAGATATTTCCTATGAGGTTCAACACCATGATAACAAGTAAATAAATTTAATGCTTAATTACCTACTAATTATAGTGATAAATAGAAAGTTATTTTCGTTCCACCATTTGTGTTGACCATATTGTATAATAGTTATACATTCTGCAATAAGCTGAGTAGCCAGAGAACTTGTAAATAAAAGAAAATTTGGGGCAAACTTCACAAAAACTCACAAAATGAAATTAATACGACAGCAATCCGCACATAAATACCTAAGAGAGAAATTGACTACAATACATTGTCGTAAGAAACATATTCATAAATCATCTTCTTTTCGTATCGTTGACAGCGTCAAATATGAGGCAGTTTTTCCACCAATGCGATAAGCAAAGAGAGATAACTACAACATAAATAGAATTGGACTCAGGAAACTAGCGCCCGAAGTTTATATTGTTTCTCGAACAGTCAAATGTTTCTAGGTTGCGGAAAATTTTCACTTCCTACAGTTAACTTACCGAAATGAAATTTTTTAAACCGTATAATGTTGACTTTATTAAAGAACAGAAGAGCCATCATCAAACAGATATTTCACGACAGACGATCGTGGTTGTCTGATGATCATTGTTATCAGAAATAGAAAAAGAGATACTCAAAAGCCGGTTATCTCAGTGATTATACATAACAGCATTTAAAAACTGGCAAATTATTATCACCTATTGATTTAATTCTACGCGAAATTCCATCAACCGTATTTGTATCTACTTTACTAACTTAAAAAGGTGTTATCATATCGGTACCGTATGAAGTAATAGGAGTACATTTAATGTCAAGTGATTAATGCTAATAGTATGTACAGAAAATTTAAATTATGGTGAATTATTATTTAATTGGTTTCATTAATTTCTACGACGATAACATGGTAACCAGTCATACCGTATCTGTTGACAGTAGAATTTCTCCTACGCTACTAACGTAATTTTTGTTCTCCTAATAAAAACCATTAAACCATTAAGCCATTAATTTAATGTTCTTGGAAACAATTTGTGTAAATGATTTATGACAAGTTTATCGAAGGAACTATCATTTTAATACAAGCCTGCAATTTTATTACTATCGAAAATAAAAATAAAACTTTATAGCTGTAGGAATATTGCTTGAAATTAGACGAATTGTCTAACATTTGACAATCAAAAAAGATTGTTTGCTTTTCTGGCAACTACTAAAACTTGTGATTTAATAATAAAAACAAAAAACAGAAAGCTTTAAATTTCCATAAACGAATGATTAACTCTTGTAACAGTACATATGAGAAAATCATGGGAGTAGCTATAAAAGTTAAAGTAGCACTAATTATTTCTTCCGAGTTTAAAGGTATAGCTCATGATGAAGCCCAAATTTTATAAAATGTATTTCAATCTCAGAGTTATCGAGACGCATATAGCATAGCATTCAGGAAGAGTGAAGGTATAACTTGTCTATAAATTGTGAAGTTCCACCTCGGTTTTTTCTATTTTCTGAAGACCCTGCAGTTATGACATTGACATTTCATTTTCCTTCTAACGTTGGTCACAAAACGCAGTTCACCTTGTCTTTGTACAACATCGCCTCAAACATTTTTGGTCCTAGTACGACGAAACGTTCCTTGTTTAAATAACATATTCACTGAGTGTCCACAATTGAACAGAAGAAATGTAACGTTGTTTCTGCTTCAAAGAAACCTCAATTACGTTTTTATTTATGTGCAAATATAAGGAAGGAGCGATGTATTTCTGGCGTCTCTATTGAGTGATTTTTTCCCTGTAATGCAATGTATCCAGCCATACCACCCACGGCTACGTAAGAACGGAAGTTTCTCTAAATGAAGAGGCAAATATCGCGAGCTTGATCAAACAAAACTCGGTTTTTTGTCTTGTATTCTTCCTTTAATGAGATGCAAAACCGCAGTCAGATATTCGCAACAAAAAAACGCTCTTCATTATAATAGCTAATGCGCTCTCGATTCTGTTTTAAAAGTGTTGTAGGCCATGAAGAACATGATGCTGAAAGTTGTACTGCAGTACCAAAAGACTTAAAGTGAATTATGTTACAATCCAAAAAATAAAGTACATTGTTCGGAACCTCTGTTTGCGGTAACAGTGTGCAATGGACATACATTTTAGATGTCTGAATATATTTTGATTTCTTTCTTGATAATTGATTGATAAGAATTCAGTTAAACATAAATCACTGGAACAAGATAAGAATTTTGCTTTTACCATACTTAAAGAGGATTTTAAGTTACGCAATTTTAAAAGTGATAAGTAGTTTGGTGACGTTAATTAATTATCATATTTACCATCGGAGTTCATACTGCAAGATAAGGTTTCTGTCGCAGCTGAAATAATAAGAAATCGTATGTTCCGTTGTCTAAAATGCAAGAGAAGTTGAAATGGGAAATAGTTATATAGATTATTCAAGATTATCATTTGGAATGTAACTTTTGGTTTAGTAATATTGTCATTTATGTGTTCTGCCGTTAACCGTCGCCGAATTTATTTATTTGTGAATTTAATAGCGGCATGAAAGAAATTTATCTTGTTTATCGTATCGTTGAACTGTATTGTATATAAATATTGAGAAGTATGCTGAGCTACAAGCATGATGTGGGAAAACAAGAGTCCCGTAGTATATGTAAACTACGCGGCACAGTTACCTACTGTAGCTCAATGAATGTAACAGCTATAAATTTCATGAGAGAAGTCAGATTTAATTTCCGACCATGATCTTGTGGAAACAGTGTTACAGTCGAAAAAGTATAATCTTTACTAATGCTTCAACTCTATGTTGTCAAGATATCGGTATATTTTTGCTGAATATATCGGCCATTGTCAACGTGCTATTTTCACTTTTGGTGTAGCTCCGTCGATTTATTTAAACCCAACATTCCAGCAACTTTGATGTGGTTTCCATGGCTCCTTCGACAGGGCGTTGAGTACAAGATTTTGCGTGAAGTTTGTAAACGATCATTGGTACTATTCTTCTTGGAGGCAGGTGTAATGTCAATTATAAGTCAGTGTGGCATCGATGAATGATAACAATGATTGTGTGCAGGACGCTAGATCAATTAACCCAAGTTTCGACAGCCAAGAACGAGTGCTACGGTCTTCGTAAGTGACAGTGAGCCATAAGACTTTCCACTAACAAGGAGGATTACATTTTTGTGTATATACCTACATTCCTCGTCCCAGAATAAGAAGGTAGTTTTTCGGTGTTATTATTCGCAGATCTCTAGGCTAACTAATCGTAGCTATTGATTGCACTGTACGGTATCCAATACAATGTGTATAAAAATCGTTTATTAAAACATGATCATGTAACAAAAAAAGAAGGAATATTGGAAATAGTAAATTCCTTAGAAGTTTAATCGAAATAACTTGTTTGTCATCCGTTCTTTCTTTTTACATACAATTTACAATTTACAATGAAGTTATGTATTTGTAGCATGATGTGAATTTCTAACATGATTCTGAAGCATCACACACACACACAACAAAAAAAAAGTAAAACTTTTATATCGACTTGCTCTATTTACAAATTTTGATGTTCCTTCTTCTCTGCATGAAATTTGTCATTTTAAAGCAAATGCCTGAATTTTATGTCTCCTATTATCAACGTCGTTTGTTTCAGAAGTGTGTTGCTCATAACAGTTCATAATACTTGGTAAAGTAAATTCCGAGCACTACCTTCATATTCAAGATAACTTCATTCGCTTCCATCCAGTTGCATTATGTTGCAGTTGCATTTCACATTAAGATTTTCCACACAGTTCTCCATAATGACTGTCATAATTAGAAACACGAATATTGTTGTTTGTCATCATATTGTTTTCCATTTTCTTAAAAAAATTATTCATTTATAGTCACTTTTTTAACAACAGAAAAGCAATTAACAATGTAAATTCCCATATGTTTCTGAATAAAGGTGTACGAAATGTCATATTAACAATATCTTATTTATCAAATGTAAGCGTCTACCAAATATAACGTTCTGAGCGAAAAGGTTTAATAGCGATCGCCATTCCTTTTGAGATTCACTATAGAACTAACTGCAAAATGTAAAAAAATAATTACAAAATTCCTTTAATTGTTTTCATCGCACAAATGCGTCTTCTGTGCATTTTTTAGATGAGTTATCACTTTACAATTTTGATAACATTATTAATAATTCAAAAGTATATGAATTTTAACACTTAATTTCGGATGTTACCATAATCCACATGTTAAGATCTATTGTTTAGATTTGATGGGAAAATTATACTATTTAGTTAATGATTGCTTTATCATGAATGAATGATTTACTGCTGAGATGCATGTACTTTTTAAACTTTCCTCACTCTCCTCGCATGATGTCTAATACAATTTAAATCGCTGAACTCTCTTACGATAAAACATCTTTACAATTTTCCTAGGCAAAATGGAAGAGACAATAATTGTTTTCTTTACTTTAATTTTTCCGGTAGTTAACAGACCTAAGAAATGTTCTATTAGTAATAATAATAATAATAATAATAATAATAATAATAATAATAACATTTAAAATAATAATAATCATTTAAATCAATATTATTTCAATATAATCCTTGCAGATTGATGCATGGTGCGACTAATTCATACAACTGTAATTTTTTGGTTGATTTATAGAAGTACTAACGGTTAAAACAGTGATGTACTCCATTGGCTGTAAAAATAAAAAGGGATTGAACAAATATTAAGCAAAATTAATAGCTTTCTGCTATCTTACACCAGTTCAATAACATTTTTTATCGTTGCTGAATTTCTTATTTAAGAAGTAAGATTTATGGAACTGTTGCTCTTCAGCCATCACCAGTCGCATTTAATTTTATATATCTTTCCAGCTACTAAATGAACAAAAGTGTCCGCCTGTTTCAGTAAAATTCAAACAGTGAAAACAACAGACTAAAACAACTGTTTCTACTGCATAAATTTGATTAAAATGTGGGAACTGTAAAAACAAAAATCTGAACAGTGTGTATCTTGAAATGTTTGTTCAGCAACACACGCAATGTTAAACTCATGACGCAGTTGTGTAAGTGGAAGCTCTGCATTGTGTAGTGCGTAAAAGCATCTGATATAAGCAGCAGCAATTCTGTTGGAGAAATTTCATTAACATTACATGTCCACACTCGCATGTAGATACTAAAACATGTGGCTCACAGCGGTGAAGCGGTCCGTGTATCACAGACGAGTCTAGCTTTTTTCAACAACCTCGTGTGGTGCAATTGTTGTAATATTTCATTGGCAGTATACAAACTTTTAAAATAAAGGTTAGTTCCTTTAAATGTTTGAATCCATAGTTACACATCTAATGTGTGTTACTATCTACTGTGGTACTTTTTTTTAATATACTCAGGATATTATTTTCACCCAACAGAAAAGTATTTAATTCGAAATAGACATTGAGGTTAACGTTTGGTTGCAATGCATATAAAATATTTTTGAATCACTGACGAAAATTGTTTAATAATTACTGGTAAAATTTCTGATAAGTTTTCCTTACCAATAGTTGATTGAATATGTATTCACTAGTAGGGCATATCCTTTTCACTCAGCACTAAAATACTTAAGTGATTCAGTAAAAATACACGAATTCTCTCTGCTTACTTAAAAAAAAAATCCATTAAACCATAAATAGATAATTTTCATTACGATAAATCTTATCAGTATTCTCTAGGAACACTTGAAATAGCGTTTTAGGTATTATTAGTTGGCTCTGTTTGTTTCAGAATTTAGAAAAAATCAACAGATTTTATTCACAACATGTAAACTAGATTATATGTAGGATCATAGTATTTTTTCACTTAAATCCAATAAAAATTTAAAGTTCATTGGTAACCACTCTTAAAGAAATGATCTAAAACTGAAAATAATGATTATCGTGCATGCATTTAAGATGGAAAAATACCACGAAATGTACTGTGCATTCATTTCATGCTACTTTCTTGACTTCCAGTAGTTCTTCATCTATTCACTTTGCTGTTTCGTCGTTTTTCGTTCCATATTACATTTCCTCTTCTCCTGGAAACCATTGAAATTCTGAATCAGTCTTATGAATGTTGCTCTATCTTGAACTATATCTTCTGTTATTTCGAACTCTGTCTCACCATTCTTTACTCCTTGTATCCACTGGTTGCCATCTTTATTCCTATAAATGTGGTTGAAAATTCTTTTTGTAAGTCTGCTGTTATACATTCTCATTATGTGACCAAAATAACTTGACTGATTCTCTTCTTTCTGGTCGTGTCTGAAATCCTTCCAATTGTATAGAACTTTATTCTTCTAGTGCCTAATCTCTCCTTTTTACATTTTTAATGGTCCACAAATTTGTATCAAGATTTTTATTTTTATCTTTCTTTTCTATTTTTTTCAGTTATCATAGGGAACAAGCATTCCGGAGTGTAGAGATCGTTTGGTTTAATTACTGTGTTGTAATGTTTGATTTTAGTTTGCTTGGAAATTCTTCTTGTTTTATGTATCTTTAGTCAGCTGGTATGCTAGTTCTAGATTTTCTCTTCATCTGATTGTTAACATGCCAATGATTAAAAATGTTAAAATAATGTGATAATGTCTGGTAGCAAAGATTATCCGTTCGCATTGGAGCCAAGGCAAAGGAGAATATATTAGAAACAAGAACAGATACATAATAATACCAAAAGAATATGATTCCTTGAGAATAGGACGGCAGATTGCATGGAAGCTGCATAAGTTAGAAAAAAAAATTATTCAGACTATAACAGAGGAAGTTTAATGCATTGCATAGAAGTTATTACAGTGATGGAAGAAGTAGTATGTGAAAGTTCTAACTAATTTGGTACGCGAAGACCTGAAGAAACGTTGTGTTCAAGATAATGTGGAATGTTATTGGCGATAACGTATTCGACGGATGTTTGGTAGTAAAAAAATTAGAAACTGGATCAGGTAGCATTAATATTTTCTTTTAGATTAAAAAGAAACATAAAGAAGAGATTTGGAATTATCTTCAGAAAACTAACATCGTAGGATATCTAAGCCAAAAAGATGACATAAGATGGTCTCATCCTGATAGTTGTATAAAAAAGCAAGAAAGAGGGTTCGTTTCTTTCGGGAAGGTTTGATAAATTGTATCCCGTTTGAAAGAGCGGGCTAAGGTTTATAATAGGAAAATTTTATGCCTTAAAGTTATTCGATTTAAAATCAAGAGGTGTGAGACACATGGGCAGAGAACGTAGAGACAGCAATGCAGCTTCACCTCCCTAATTAGTACTACGAAAAATCTTTACTCCTTGATAATTTCCAATGTCAATCATAACTCAGGTTATTTGAGTTAATGTATCGTTTATTTAGAAGCTTCTCAGAGCAAAATAAATTTGTAACCGTCTCATAAATGTCAGAGATTACGATCTAGATGATTATAAATACTCTATATGTATAGATGAATAAAGTATTTGGTGATCAAGAAGGGTATATGAAAATGTTTAGTAAAAACTGTAGTGCGATGCGTTTAAAGTAGGACTAATTTACTAATTACATTTATTTAAAGGCACAGATATTAACATAATTAAGAACTTGATATTGATATTCAGTCTATCAGGACAGTTGTACCATTGCTATTCGTTATTCTAATGAATGATTGTGTTGATGGTTTGCAGATTGTTTGCAGAATACATAATGCTATATAATAGGATCAAAACGGTAGAAAATTGTCAACATGCAGGGTGATCTGGACATGGGATAAAAAAAGTCAGTCAGCTTATTAGGTATACAGATAAGAAACGAACGGGAAGTGAACAAGACGTATATTGGTGATAAGACATTGAAAGATATTGGCAGAAGAATTAAGACAGATGTATGAAAGGGAAAAGATGACCATGACCACAAGCTGGCACTCGATAAGGGTGTGGAAATATTTTCTTTCGTAGGTAAGAAGGGTCAGAAATTAGAATTAATTGCCAACAGAAATGATGAATAACTTACCAAATAGGCTGAAGTTTTGTACTTAATATCTATTGAAACAATATACTTTGAAAAGTAACTAACATCTTACTGACCGGATCCTATAACTTACGTTTTAGAATGCACATGGTGAAATACCGATAGCAATAGCTGGCTGGTAAAGCTAACTCTGCCCCTTCCAACACTTATCATCGGCTGTCCGCAACGCATACAGAATGACTGCCTGTCAATCCCGCTGCCCCTAACGGGCTCAACGCCCGTCGTGCAGTCTCATGTTTACATATAAATCCCGGCGTCGCAGTGGCCCCTTGAAATTTAATTGAGCCGGCCTACCTGCGCCATTTATCTCGCTCACGTTTAGTTTGGCGCCCTAAAGCGGCTGCCGCAGAGCGTCCTATTTCTATTTGCATATCGTCTGAGCCATTTACGGTGGTATCGACGTTCGTGTTTCCATCCCACAGGCCACAGTAACGAGGATTCATGGCGGTCACGATACGTGGAGGCCTTACAGCTGAAATTCGATGCTAGGTGGCAGCATCAGCGTCCATCGAACACTTATTAAAGATCGGTTTATACGCCTATAACATCTTCCAAAATCAAACACGTTTTTAATAAAATACTATTAAGGAAATAAAAAATCAAATAACGTATTGTTGTTAGTTATTGTTTGCAATAATTTAAAATAAATATCTAAACGGTACCCAAAACAATTAATAAGTTCCAGAGTGTCATCCATCGTTTGTTTGTGTTGCTCATGTAACAAAACAACGATGTAGTTCACAGACTAAATATGAATCCTATTTTGAAGAGAAGTAAATACCGGCAGTTTCGAAGGAAAACAATTTAATAACCACTTAGTGCAACAGAGATTTACATTCTATACCATTTTACTGGTATTGTTTCTACTAACATTTGAAGGGACGAAACATATTAAAATATAAAAAGAGTGAAGTCTAACCTAAAACATCTTTTATATGGATGTGAAATGATAATATCATACCTAACTATAAGAGAAAAGACCAAAAAAATGTTAAAAATATAAAAAAACTCAGATAGCATTAAGATATAGAGGGAGTAGAAGAGGAACTTCCACAAAGGAAACAACCAGTGGATCTAGGAACAATAAAGTGATTCAGTGGGCCATGGACTCTCCAGGGATTTTGTTTGTGACGGTGGCGAATATAAAATTCTACCGGATAAATTTGACATCTATACATTTAGAGATAAAGAGAAAATTTCATGAACCTAGTTTTAAGGAATTAGCTATGTGAGCATGCCTCATTTCAATAAACAGGTATTATGAGCTAGAAATTGACAGCAGTGACTAACGCCGAATAGTCTGCTAAAAAGAATAAGTTACATGGTATTAACAACCAGTGAAATACATAACAAAAATAACTCCAGAGAAAATACGTATCGACTTAAATTAAACTATTCAAATATAGAAATAATTAATTTTACCGTAAAGTAGTAAAATAATGTCTAATTTGAGAAGAAATCATAAATGTGGGACCAAAAACTTCGTAAAAGCTTTTTTACATATTGTTTTAGGCTATAATACTGAATATATTGATGATGTATTTCTTTTAAGTGACTTAGGAAGATCTTGTATGAAACCTGATGACGAAATGGAGAAAAAATATTGTCTACACTATTTGCGTGGTTCATTCTGACAAGTTTTACACAGGCAGAAAATGTATTAACTAATACTCGTAGAAACAAATTTTAAGGATTACGCAAATGGTAATCATATGAGAATTTCGTTAAAGGTTAGTTACACAGGTAAGGCCAATAAAGTACATTCCCGTCGAATTGTTTTCTGCATCAGATATTCACAAAAACTTCAGTAATATTAGCGAAATACACAACAATAACATTATGGGAAAATCTAACGTATACAAAGAAATGGTCATTGTGTATTGTTTAGAATCTGCATTCATTTCTGCAGGACAATAAAAAATTATGTAAACCTACGTGTTTTGGAAATCAAAGCATTTATCGTACAATCTGAGAATTGTATGCAATCAGTGATGTGTTATAACCCTACCTGAATTCGTAGATTTCAACTAAGTGACCATAATCTGACATTAATTCCTAACTGTCATTTTGTAGTACAATGAAATCACATAGCTAACAGCAATTATACTTGTATTAATCCCTGAAACAAAATACTAACAATAACCCAAAGTTATAGTTGCAATACATAGATAAATAAATTTATTAATTATCTCAAACATTAATGTTTCTGTAGACTATCCTTGGGAGGGTCAAGCTGTTACCTTATTGTCGTATTAACCACCTATTGTCGTATTAACCACCTTTCCCTCAAATTCTATGTAAACAGTATTCTCAATTAATTGACCACCAATCTTATTATTCTACTCCTAAAACCCACGTTTTCGGCTTCAAATCATCTCTTGAAGATATAAAATAAGTTCGTCAATTTTAGAAATTTTCTTAATCGATTTAAAGTAACTATCTGCCATAACAATAGGAAATCTAATTTCATTTTATAACACATAAATCAGTGATCAGTAAGATTGCGTATATGTTTTTTGGAATGTTTGATAATCTTATTACATCAATCCTGTAGTCTCACATAACTTCCTTTTTATTCCAAGAACTTGAATGCAACTTTATTGCATACTTTTTCAAAACACTGTGTCATGGAAAAGGGGAAGGCGGACAACTAGACGATGATCCTGGCAGCAGTAAAATTTTCATTTATACATACTACTAAGTCATTCACTTACCTATCAAACACTGGAAGTAGTTGAACTAGAGAACTTTTATGAATACTAAATAGATATATTGAGTGGATTCATAACTTCCATCACAGGTAATAATGGTAAACCAATAAATACATAATAAAATCCTCATTATTTGCCCTACAGTTCTTCAGAGATCAGTTCTGAATGAGAGATAATAGTCCAACGTTTTATAGCTCACACGATATTCGATTCATGCACTGTACAGTCAGTTTCAATTATCCATTAAATTCTGGCTTCCCTATTGCTTAGTTCTAATCGACATCGAATCATTAGAGGCAGGAAAGGATGCGAAGCAAGGAATGGGTAGGAATTCGGCAACGGCCTTTTCAAGGAAACATTCCGGCATACTGTAATTATTTCTGGAAACCATGGAGAATCGAAATTTGGATCGCCGGACGAAGATTTGAACGAGCGTCCTATGGAACCCCAGGCTCGAGCCTTACCACTCCCGCATCAAATTCATTCCATCAACATAATTCTAATACCAGATTTAGCTTACGTTCAACAGAATGGCCCTATTGGAATCTTACTTGCATCTAAAGTCAATAAATATTACACCAGAAGATTTCAACGAAAGTTTCAGGACCATTCGAATTTGATCTCGTGATCTACAACAGCAAGATATTTTATTCCATCGAATTACTCAGTATTGTGCCTTCCAGATAATAATGAATATACCAAATAATAATAGATTTCCTGTATAATAGTTTTTGTGACACTATAAACATTTTTGTCGCTCACATTGTGTCAAATCGGTAGCTACCAATAAAAATGAATATTGCATTTCGTGAATTGAAATTGTCTTCTCACTGATTAATTTTTCACATTAGTCTTTAATTAAATTTTGTGATGTATTTCAATAGCCATGACCATCAGTATTGACAAGATTTTAACTCAATAATTAGAGACCCTTTCATTTGAGCGTGTGGTCTAAAAAGTTCTGCATATCATTCAACGGTAACCGTGGCGATGCCAGTTTTTCTGTATTGTGATAATTAATGATTGTACAAAAAGCAATGTAATGAACTTTATGCTTGCCAGTAGAAATTAATGATCACCACGTTTAGGTGAAAATTCAAATCTGCAGTTTTCAGGGAGTAGTGTCATCGCTGGTCAATGAAGCCAAAGTTTTATAGCAATGGCGTAAATTTTTCTGATGCCACAATGTCATAAATATAATAGTTCTACGATAACTGTGGTTTTATGTATGTTTCTGGTAAATACGTTAATACCGACTATTTCAGATGAAACAATTGCAGCGATATATTTCTTCAGAGTGGTTTTACAAATGCAGTTACCTTCTTCTTTTTTTGCTACGGCTTTACGCCTCGTCGACGGCTAAGGTCATTAGATAGGACTGGGGACAAGGAACGGGAAGGAATTAGGCCATAGCCTTATTGAAGGAAGCATCCCGGCATTCTCATGGAGTGATTTGGGGAAACCATGGAAAACCCAAATCTGGGAACCCGGACGAGAATTCGAACCCACGTCCTTCCGAATGTGAGGTCAGAACGTTAACCGTTCACCCACCACGCTCGGTCCAAATGCAGTTACCATATAAAAAAGGCAGAAAAAAACTATTGTTGAGAAAAGAATCAAATCTAATAACATTGCCTTAATTTGGGTGTGAAACAAGCGTTGTGTCACCCGATGAGAACTGATCGCGCACGGTGAGTCGAGACAGGCTGTATGGCCAGGGAGTGGGACACGGGTTGGCTGACCACAGCACGCCCTTCTCACCACCAATTTGCCAGTTAACAAGGTCGGACGGGGTGGCAACCCTCAAGCCACGCGGCCTCGTTACTACGCAAGCGCGTGGCCTCCATCGTCAAGACCACTCAGCTGGACTGACCGGGACTCGTTCAATGCGGCTGGGTATCGATATTAACTTCGCAAAAACTTTTCTGTGAGGGGAGACACGTCGCTCTCCAGGGATCTTTAATGATGACTGGTAGACTATTTATGAGATACTCCGTAAAATTCCTTATTAATAACAAGGCAGCCTTTTGCAGTATGGTAGTGAGGTACGGAAATTACCTGCTTCAAAATCCAGAGCGTGTATTTTCAATATGAATTGTAAATTCACGTACATGGCAGACATAGCTCTCTCTTTAACTCCATTCCATTTGTGTTTTCACAAGGATGATATGGATATGTTTACATATCTCTCTCAGATGTATCTGATCCTGTTCCGACACACTCGTGCAAAAAACTGCAGATCGTAGTACCAATTTTAAAGAGAATACTATCGGGAGGACGCCGGTTCGAATCCCCGTCCGGGTATCCAGATTTCGGTTTTCCATGGTTTCCCCAAATCACTCCAGCCGAATGACGGGATGCTTCCTTCAAAAGGCCATGGCTGAATTCCTTTCCGATCCTTTACCCCAGTGTCATCAGATCCATCATGCCTCAAATAATCTCGACGTCGACGAGGCGTAAAGCTATAAATAAAAAAGAAAGAGGATACTATCTCAGGTCTTTCATTGCATCGTTAGTAAAAAGTATACTATGAACATCAAAAGGCTATGATGGCTCATATAAATACACAAGCACCTAAAAAGAAACCATTTTTTACCTTACTGATAAAATCTTTAACTATCAGAAAGATGAGGAAAATGTTTTCTACCAATTATTTACCAGAAGGATGTTTTTACATAAACTGCTAAGCAATTAAAATATCTCTAAGCTTAAATGTACACTGTACAATTAAAAAAGAGACTAGTGCTTTCGTACATAGTTTATTATTCATTCCTTCTTCCCTTAGCTATCAAAAAGGTCTCAAAACGTGAATAAATACCCAGAGAATACCCAAAGTAGCTAGAACAAGAACGATTCACGTATAAGTCTAATTCAACTGCTGCAAAAGTGGTAAGAACTTTCGAATATCATTAGATGAGCTTTTTCTTAAATTGTTCGTAGAATTTCCTACAGTTTTATCAAATATTTTTTTCCTGTCTTGTAACATATAAATACATCTGTTGCTACCGAATAGCATAATGCTGTTTAATACACTGGTGTGTATACTTAAAAACACTCTCCTCTTTAGTCTCTAAACGAGAGAATGCAGGGACTGCTTTCAAGTCAAAATGTCGAAAAACGATATTTATTTTCACTCATTTAAACTCCGTTTCACGTCGTTACAAAATATAACAAATTTTGCTTCAGAAAATCACTAGCAGCGAGTTGTTGTTAACACGTTACAAGTTATTGTAAAAATCAGTTAATGCTTTTTTTGCATCATAATATTTTAATGCAATCCAATTTCTTATTATTGTGCGTGTAACGATACGTATAATAAAGCAAGTGCAAATAGAACTTCTGGTGGAAAGTAAGTGATAAACAATTCACGTGTAATCAGGCCTGTGATTAGTCTGCAGTATATTTCACTGTCGTATTCCCTAATTAAGTTACCCTTTATCCTACACAGTATACGGTATATCACTTTTACACACTTCAGTAACATAAAACGTGTTCAGTAAGGATGAGTGTTCTAGCGCAAGGAATAAATACAAGGACGGAAGTAACTTCTCTTGTTTGGTAAAGTGGGTTGCCGTTGTTTGCCAATGAGAGTTTGTCTTTTAAAAAGGGGTGCTCTGTGGCCCTAATATGCTATAATAGCGGTATGCTAAAGTGGCTGCAAAGTTTTCATTAAAATTCAAATTGCTTTTTTGCGTCGTCTGTGTGGAATGAAAAGCTGAAATTTTCGTGTTTGAACGCTGAGTGCGTAGTGTACAGAAACCATCGCCGGAAGGACAAAAGCAGAGTCCTACATTGCTGAAATAATTATCTGCAATCAACATACTGGTATCTTGTATTGTCTTTAAAACAGTATTTTAAAGTGTATTAGGTCTTTTGTATGGATGGGAATCCTAGTGACGAACTATTTTTACGAAAATTTCGTTATCACATTCTACAAATAAATGTCGTTCTTTACACCATCCCGTAAATTTATTTTTTATTACAAATCAGAATCATACTTGATGCATGAAATGCAATGTTCCAGACATTTGGCATATGGTAACTGATTTCCCTTGCAGGCGTTCACATTTCGGATTTTTTTTTTAAGGTTTCCCGAAACTTCAAGGGAATGTCAGGATATTTTCTTCATTAATATTATGCTCAATTAGCTTCCAGTTTTCTGTATGTTATCTTTTCCCATCTCTAATTAACTCATCTTCGATTACAGTTAAAGCCCTATCAAAATTAAAAAAGTAAATAAAATAAAAAATATTGAATGCCCCCACACGTGTTCGATATCTAAACTTATTCAGATTACCATCTATGATTGCAGTTACAAATTGTTATTATTCTACAACTATATACACATCTTTCGTAGGCATACAACATTTTTTCTCCTTTATTATTTTGCAAAAGTCTGACATTGAACCAAATAAAACAAATCATAAAACATTTATAAAATATTGTGAAGTGAAGGTTGTTCTCTTACACTCTTCGTTCAGCAGACACCGGCTGCTCGAGCATCTGAAAAGATGACTTCTCACTATCGCCTAAATCTTCTAGTATTTATGATATCCGAAGTCTTCCTGTGTCAGCGATGTGCCGCCTAATGCACACTTCTTGGGCGTAACTTAGAAAGCTGAAAATTATCCATCCAGCACATGTTCCAAGTAATCATCATAGGGTTCTTATATCTCTATTCTTGACAAGAAAGAGTAATTTCTGTCATAAACATTTAAAATCACGGTAAGAACGATATTTAGGTATGCAGTGGTATTTTCTTCAACATGATCAGCCCACTAGGGCCTGTGAGTGGGAGCTGACGCTCGAGCATTGCACACGGGAGAGTGTGTGTTCAAAGACCCATCAGGTGATCCAGATTTTGGTTTTTCACTGTTTCTCAAAATCGTTCTTGGAGAATGCCGAGATAGTTCCTTCAAAAGGTCATGGATAATTTGTTTCTATTTCCATGTCAAACGCCCTCTCACCTCTGATGATGTCGGATTGTAAACCAAACAAAAACTCATCGACTACCGGATCCGTTAAATGCATAAATATGATTGTTAAATAACGCTTTCCTATTGTTTCCTCATCTGCGTCATCATAGTGGAAGCTAAGCTCTACTAATATGTCTAGTGATGCCTGAAATGTTACCTAGATCGAGCCATGGTGTTGATAAAAGAGTTTCACCCATTTTTATTAATGACCAATATCTGTGCAATAGAAGGTGTACTGTATGTGAGTATTATTGCTGATTACCGGACTGTGTACTTAACACTTGAATCAATTCGAAACCTCTCCTAGGTAAAATGATGGAATTTGGCAATACTGATAGCGATTCACCTGTTGCATGGGAACTTATAAACTGCTGTTAACGACGGCTAAGCAATTAATTGCTCCACTATTCTTGTTCCCTAACTCATATGCATTAATGATTTGTGTGACATAATAAGGGGGTGAAAAGATTATTTGCCGATGATGCTATTATTTATCGTGAAATCAAAACCAAGGAAGACAGCGCTTTGATACAAGACGATATTATGAAAATAATTGCGTGGTGTAAAGACTGGCAGTTGGAGTTGAACGCTAATAAGTGCCAAGTCATGCGTATAAGTAAAAAGGTGACACCATTTAGCTCTGAACATACAATTAATGGTACTGTCCTTAGAACTGCAGATTCCGCTAAATACCTAGAGGAAACAATTCGTAATAATTTGTCGTGTAATGAACATATCGAGAATGTAATTTGGAAAGCAAATCGTATGCTCCGATTTCTAGGTCGTAATTTGAAGCAATGCACTCCGGAAGTTAAATCGATTGTATATAAGTCACTAGTGCGTCCTCACTTAGATTATTGTTGTTCTGTGTGGGGTCCCCATCAAAAGGGGTTAATAGAGGCATTAGAGAGGTTCCACAGAAGGGCCGCCCGATTCGTGACAGGTATATATAGTTGGAGGGAAAGCGTAAGTGCGATGCTGAAGGAGTTAGGTTGGGAAGACCTGGAACACCGAAGGCGTTGCTCTCGACGGAAGCTAATTGAAAAATTAACGACTGACATATTTCAGAATGACAGGAAAGAAATATTGCTACCAGCAACATTCGTATCTCGAAATGACCGTGAAAATAAGATAAGAGAAATCAGGGCCAGAACCGATTCTTTACTGTATTCATTTTTTCCACGAGCGATTAGGGAATGGAATAGAAAGGATTTACCGGGCGAGTAAACTTAAAATCCGACAGGAGTACATTTCGATAAAGGTCTCCGGCCATCCTGATCTGGGTTTTCCATGGTTTTCCAGATCACTCCAAGCTAATGCTGGGATGGTTTCTCACAATAGCCCATGGGCGCCTCCTGCCATATTCCTTCCAAACTATTACCCTTTCGGATAGGTGCAATGCACTCTCTGCCACACACTTTTTGTGAATCGCAGAGTAATAGTAATAGTAATAGAAAACAATTCTGTCATGTAGCCTCTGCCCTACAAGGCTTCCGATAAATTATATAGGATATTTATACTTTTCTAAAATGATCTTCATCTACTTTTAGCACATCTATTACTTTTTAAAAAAAAATTATATGCTGTAACTTCCGACTGTGATGCCAACGATCAAACCTACCAATATTATTTCTTATTGTGTGTCAAGATGTATACCATACACTGTTATTGATGTTGTATCCCAATGTATTGTCACTCACGTAAATTTGTTGTATATAACTTTATCGTCGTGACTTCACAACTTTAAAATGGACTATATGAAGTGTATAATTATTTACAATGTTTTTAGACATTATGAGTGTAGCATTCACTAATTTTTGCAATCCAGTTAATCATTGTTTGATAATATTTGAAAACCGTTACAGATAATGTGATATTTAAACCTAAAAAAGCCAGCATTAAATTATTTTAGTCTAACTTAAAGATAACTTGACTTCCACTAAAAATATGACTACAGATATATTCTGAAATGAAACAGAATTATCTTATAAACCAAATCTGTCTACGTTAATCATCTGTTTAAAGAAGAAAGCATAAAATCAGTGTCACGTTGGATATGGTGGGATATTACAGATAGAAGTGAAAATTTACAGTTGGGAAACATGTCAGGAATACATAAACGCGTTCTTAACCTATTCCTGTGCCATATTCATTGAAATAAGCATGCCAGTAAATCTACAACTTAAACAATAATTGTAAAAAACGCACGTAGAGATAATACCTGCAACTTTTTTGACACGTAAATGACATGCCTTAACAGGTATAGTCAATCAGATGACACCATTTTTTTACTTATCTTACCGAGTGTGGTGGGCGATTGGTTAGCGCTCTGGCCTCGCATTCTGGAGGATGACGGTTCGAATCCCCGTCCTAGCATCCAGATTTGGTTTTTCCATGGTTTCCCCAAGTCACTCCAGGCAAATGCCGAGATGCTTCTTCAAAAGGCTATGTCTGAATTCCTTCTCGTTCCTTATGCCCAGTCCTTCCCCGCCTCTAATGACCCCGACGTCGGAGAGACGTAAAACCATAAGTAAAAAAAAATGAGACTGTATCTTAAGCTCTATGTTGATTTTTTGTAACGTGTAGAGCTGTATCAGTTGCAATGTGTAGATTTGCCGGAAAATTCTACAATTACCGGTTTGTGAAGAGAGTAAAGAGCCCGCTCAGATATGTTAGAGAGTGATCCCACATCCCCCCTCGTGGCCCACAAATCACACAACACGACCTCAGCTAATTACGGCTGCTCTGGCTCGATCCCCACGAATGGGACTGAGATCTGCGGCTCAGATAGGTTATTCCGGGAGGATATTCGCGGCTGAGTCAGGCATTAAGTTACGAGTTGGAGACCCCGCTAATGAGAAGAGTAATCCATAACGAGAGTTCGGTAACAGGGCGACACACTACAAGTCGTCTCTGTCTTTAGCCTGTTTGGTGAACACTTCGTTTTGATTCAGGGTCCTTGCAGTAGTTGCTACATCGTATTACTTCATAAATTAACTAAATCTAGACTTACATAAAAATCTGTAGCTGGCCTTATTCTGTGTGTCTGTTTGATGTTGCATCATGCAAGAACTATCGAACAGATTTTATGTGGTTTTTTTTTTTTTTTGGATGCTTATGAAGTGACTTAAAAACTGCGGTATGTCTCATGACTCTGCCTGAATTCGTGTCAAAGCGTTAATGTAAATCTTATCTTGTCCTTAAAAATTTTGACTGCCGTGTTTCGTTTAATTTCTGGTAATTCGTAAGGAGACTACTTCAGTGTGACAGTTTCGGTTTCTCATTCTAATGCCGTCCTTCTTGATGAGTTTTCTTTTTATTAAATATTGGAGCCTAAAAATGGCAAATAAACAATTTTCTGAATGTATAAAAATGTATATGATATGAGCTGAATTGTTGTGTGCGTCAAGGTGTATCCTTTTA
Organism: Vandiemenella viatica; assembly: GCA_031002005.1. Taxonomy (NCBI): domain Eukaryota; kingdom Metazoa; phylum Arthropoda; class Insecta; order Orthoptera; family Morabidae; genus Vandiemenella; species Vandiemenella viatica. Next base: position 152,368,196 of record JARYHS010012519.1, on the reverse strand, counting down.
GTAGTGAAGGTCGCAGGTTCGATGGCCCGTGAGGCCATTTTTTTTCTGCGTACGTTATTCTTTAGTTACTATTCGATATTAGTGGAATTAAAAATTTATTTTTGCGAAAATTCAGCAGATTGAAGAGACTTACAATTTCGGTACAGTTAATATTGGTAAAGATTTTTTTTACTGTTTCTTTGGTTATTTTTCACGAGCTTTTACTCTGATTATTTGTTATGTCATTTGTCTGTACATGCTGAAAAAACCTGATTGAATTGTATTCGGATTGTACCAACTCGTACTCAAGTGATTGGTTGAGAGGGCAATATTGTGTCTACAAAGATTGTAACACTTTCGAATACTGACATGAGTGTACAGACAAAACAATTAATGTTTACAGTCTGGCTGTAATGTCCGAAAATTGTTGCCTCAAAACAACGCATTTGATGAAGAGATCCATCCGTAACACGTCCAGGGCTTTTAAACATCTAAAACAGGACAGGATTATTTTAGACTATTTACACCAGAAAAATGCTCCAATTGTCGCCACGGGAACATATGCCTCTTGAGCAGCATATAAGATAAAAAAGGCCTGATGAATTTCGCAGACCCCACCACAGGATGTCATCCACTTATATAGAATTTTAAAGGAAAAGTAATTATGGTTGGTATTTACAGCAATACGAAAACTAAAATTGAATTTTTTAAAGAAATTGATTTGCTCTTAATAACTAATTTTTAGAATTAAGCGGTCGTTTGCTTTCTTCGTTTCTTGAACTGATAAATAGAGTAGATTAATTAATTCATAGTGTGAGTATGTCAACAAGACCAAAGTCAATCACCGAGTGATATAGACACTACGAAGTCTAGTTGCAGAAATCCGTCTGTGTCTGAGCTAATAATAAATAGTTACTACCTGATTTTGTAGCTATGCGCTCACAGTACAATCTTTGTTTAACCTTCTTCGGGAGAACAGGCTTAAAATTTGCAGTCGTTTCCTTGTGGTACGTATTGCGTTAGTAAATTTACTATATAAATTACAATGTTTTTAATTGTTGTTTAGCAGTCATTAGAGTGGTGGTTGGTTTGCTGAAAATCAAGAGGAATGATTTCTCTCAGGAACCACGCTAGAATTCCTTTAAATGTAAATACTAAATCATAAAATTCACCATGAGATAAGATTAGGTTCAAAGCACAAAGGAGTTGGGATAAACTGTTTGGCCTTCGCTGATGACATAGCGGTTCTTTCTGAAAGTATAGAAACCGCACTCAAACAAATCAACTGTCTGAAAGATACAGCAGGAAAAGTTGGACTTCAGATCTCTTTTGAGAAGACCAAATTCATGACCAATTTTAGGGATTCACCCACAGTACTAAACACAGTACGGAAAAATTAACAAGGTCAATAAATTTAAATATCTAGGTGAAGTAATTCAGATTAATGGGCTTGATAAGGAAGCAAATTTATCAAGAGCAAGAAAACTATAACTAGCATACCAATTGACTAAAGATACATACAATAAGAAGAATCTATTAAGGAAAAGTAAAATCAAACACTACAACACAGTAATCAAACAAGTAGGACTGTATGCCTCAGAATGCTTGTTCTCTACGAAAACTGGAGAAATAGAAGAAACAGAGAAAGGGGAAAGGAAAATCTTGAGAAAAATTTGGGGACCACTAAAAATTGAAAATGGTGAGTTTAGACACGGGAGCAATAAAGAAATATACAAAGAAGAAGAAATTTAAAGGATGTCTGACACCATCAGAAAGAGGAGAACCAATTTTTTTGGTCTCATAATGAGAATGGATAACAATAGACATACAAAAAGAATTTTCAATCATGTTTACAAGAGTAAGAAGGGCAAGCAGTGGCTCCATGGAGTAAGGAAAGATATGATTGAGATCGGAATAACTGAAGATTTAATACAAGATAGAGCAACTTTTAGGAGATTGATCCAAAATTTCAAGGGTTTCCAGGAGAAGGAGAGAAGGAAATGTAGTAAGATATGGACAGAAGAAAGGAGGAAACATCAAAGCGAGAGGATGAAGAACTATTGGAAGAGAAGAAAAGAAGCATCGAAATGAATGCACGGAATTCTCGTACTTCTCGTGGTCCCTAGATGGCCGATATGGAAGAGAAGAAGAAGAAATAGAATACACATCTTGAATAGAGTCAGACCTGGATGCTAAGTTCCCCCATCAGGCACTTTGCAGGAATTACATCATTGTCGTGTCGATGGTACACACTAATTTAGTTAAGTTGCCGTATTTGTATTGTTCCGGTGTAGTTGCGGAGACACAGTTGTTCGAGTAGTAACCGGATGAACGTCTCCGGAGTGCTGAAGTTGACGGGCAGCGGCGGCACTGACTCTACTGTTTGGCAGTACAACACTCCGCTCCCGAACTTTGCTCCGAAGTATTCTCCTCCGCAGTGGCCTCGCGTGCCTCTTGGCCGAGGCAGACCATTAACAGTGACAAATGGCGGAGCTGCCGGAAACTTGGAGCGCTCGCTGGCCAGAGTTCCGCGAGAGGAGTCCGAGAAGGGCTGCCGCCATAAGGTGTACCACAACCGCCCCCGCAGTCTCCATTCAGACACCAGATTCCCTCATTTACTGAGTGCTTATGTCATTCGTTTAAGCTACATTATCTGCCGCCAAATACCTGTTATAGTTACTAGTGGTTTTTTAAAACCTCGACAGCATTTCCTCTGATTTTTTATTTATTTATAACTTTACGCCTCGTCGATGTCGAGGCCATTAGGGACTGCGCACAAGGAACGGGAAGAAATTCAGCAATAGTCTTTCGAAAGAATTATACCGTAAATCGTCTGGAGTAATTTGGGAAAACCTTGGAAAACCCAAATCTGAATGCCCGGACGAGAAGAAGAACCTTCGTCCTCCCTAATGCAAGGCCAGAGCGTTAACCACTCACACACCCCGCTCGGTCATTTCATACGATTTTAGTTCGATGTCATTATCTGTATTTTTTCTTACTACGTTACTATTTTTATTTCTGTATCGAAATGTTGCTTCTTCGTATGCATCTTCTGCTTTCTTTGTAGATCGCTCTTAATCTGATCAGACCATTTCTTTCCAGGATGTCTAACGAGTGTTTTCCTTAAATTTCTTATCTCGACTCCGTCTGCTCCTCTATCCATTTCACATGACAAACCCTGTTTACCCTGTGATTATTATTTCCGGTTCACTTTCGATTCTCTTCTCGTATATTCCTCCCTGACTTTATCCCTTCTCGTATTTTTTAAGGCTAACTACAATAACAACATCATTCTGCAGATAAAATGACATATATGTATTATTCCTAGCTCTTAGATCAATTACTTTGTCCCGGATAATGTTCCGTTCTTGATTAAATTAATAGTTCCTTTTATTAACCTGGTATGAATTTCTAGCTTTTCCTCTCATTCGGTTCGATGCAACTGTTTCAAGATAAGCCAATATAGAGGCTACAATTCTACATAGAATTTATGATCAGATATTATAAAACTGACTGAAGGAGAAACAAAGCCAGAGTGACGGATGTAACAAAAAAAAAAAAAAAAAATGTAAGCATGTGTGGCAATGCTGGCCGGAAGGTCCTGAAGGATTGTTCGGCCGATTCGAGTTACGATTTGCCACGCATTCCGCCTCTGCCGTGATTGAACCTACGGTTTAACGTGGAATTCGGCGTGGCTCATATGTTCAAATACAACCCATAAAACTTTCGGGATTTCAACCAGGAACTTTCAAAAGCAAACGTCTAAACCAATGAGTCACCGAACTGCTCTCCGATATAACAATACAGACACGCAAACTGCCCAATTATCTAACACTGTTCGGTTGGTTCTTAAACTTTCAAGATAAAATATGTTATATATCGAGAAAAAGTACCTTATGTCCTTGCCAATGCTACATAGTATTTCTTAGTCAACCTTCATCAACATCGGTTTAGCTGTTAAGCCGCGAAAACATAACATACAAACTTAGTTACTTTCGCATTTATATAATTAGAATATATAAACAAAAACGAAGTTTTCACTTTAACATGTCAAAATTTTTCAGTTGCTATACATAACTTCTAAGAAAAAAATTAGTAGATGAAGTATAACAAACATTCTTTGCTTTATGGGTAGTGAGAAATGAGCGAAGTAAAAAAATTAATTACAAGGAATAATATTATATCCATGAAATCATACAGGTGTAAAGATAAAATCATTCCCACTTCAAATTACCAGCATAAAATAACCTGGAACAGAGAGGTGAAGTAAATTGCACTGTCTGAAGTCGTATCTCCACGATTCAGCCTGACACATCGGGAATACGTACTTCTTGCTTATCATTTTACCATACTATATGAATGAACTTGGTGGCTGCAATGAAAGGGAGGAGCTCCACATGCAGAATTTTTTGATCGCTATCTCATAAAGGCGGTTACAGTTACGTTCGGGCAGCTACTGTTTCTGAACGAAACAGTTTTTTGTTACACAGGGTAACAAGCCGTAACTAAGCACTCAAAAGTATGATGCTGCTGCTGTTTATTATAAAAAGGAAAGTGCTTTAGGACAAAGAGCTCTCAGATTACTCTAAGTGCTTAGGTAATCGATATTCCTTGCCCAAACTCCCGAGCAGCTGTTGATAGCAGGGAGGCAATTCTAGGCTGTAGTAGCTTCACTCTACAGCAAAAGTAACATTTCAGAATCTCACAATGAATAAAAACCATTGACAAATACTTACATTGAAAATTGCAGTTTATATAAAACTTAGGCAGCTTGACCAAGAAACTTAGTAATATTGTAATTATTAACCAGTTATACACAATTATGTTTATGGACCACAGAAAAATTTAATAGATGTTTTACTGTATGATTTTCACAACATTCACCTAAGATCTGACCACGCATCATTAAACCCCACTTTTCCAAATGGTTCTCTAATCTTCCAGTGCGTGATAGTTATTTTCTTTATTTACGACTCATCTTCTTTGAGATCACTACCGTTATTCACCTGTAGTGATTTTGGGAACCATGGTAAACTCAACTCTAGATGGCCTGATAGAGATTTGAACCTTCTTTATCGCTTACGGTTGATTGTTGCCTCTTTAATAAGTTTCAAGTAGTCCAGCTTTCTTTGCAGCCAGCCAGTACTTCTTCCTCCGAGAAGATGTTCAGAAAGGAAAAGAGTAGATATTTAAGAACGAAGCTTACATGACAATATGAATAACTGAACTCCTCTCGTGCTTCACCCAGAGTATAAATGTCACTTTTATTTGAAGGCACCGCCAAAATTAACGGTTACTACCCTAGCGCTTTGTACAGTTGGTTGAACATAAGAGCAGAGAGGGACTCCGTCGAAACGTTTCATGAAAATGAAACATGGAAACATGAGAGCATTTTATTTATCGCTAATTTTCAACAAGTTTCCACCAACAGTAATTTTCATCCTGTGTGAAGATTTTCTTATAAACTTACCGGCATTCAAATATTTAATTACCGACGACCATTTTTCTGATTGAGCGGTCTTGTGGGTCAGAGGTTGAGGCGTCTAACTGGAGATCGAAAGGTCACCAGTTTGAATCTTTGTCACAGCGGTGGTTTTCAAAATGCCCTCAACCAGACATTTACCAGTCGTCTGTGTCATGTGAAGAAATACAGAACTTTTCCGTGTTTCTGGTTTTGGGATATCACGTTAAACTATAGGTCCCCTATACCCGGTAGGACTACAATGTAAGGCCAGCGCAGCCGCGATAAGTGTACTCATGGTCGACAAATCGGACAACTATCATCACTTAGCGCCTTGACCCTTCAGGGTTTTCTTGGTTTTGCTATGATATACATATTTAAATGGCTTAATTTAAAATCCGTTTACCTGACTCCATAAGAAGAGATATTGTTTGCGAGATACAATTTCAGTCTGCAGTTCGTTACAATAAGGTAAACGGATTAATCTATGAGGTTGCCTACAAATGAACATCGTTAATAGATTAAGTGTAATTGTTTTGTAATTTTCGGAATAGGAAACTTTTTTTAACTTTTCCGCATATTTCAAATGGTAAAAATTTTCATAATTTTAAATCAATAAGTGTTTCCTGGGTGAAATATTTCCGCTGCACACTTTATTCCCATTCTATGAATGAATCGGAGAGTGGCAACTGTTACGTCTGTTTTTAGCTCGAATGGCAATAACTACCTGTAGAAAGAAACTGCGTGTAGTGAACGGAAATCAGTAGTTTGGTTCTGAAACAAGTGTCATAAGCGAGCGAAGTACTAGCATAAAACTGCCTTAAATTACTAAAAAATTGGTTTCGTAAGGTATTTGGGGCGTTAGAAATGTGTGAATGATAGTATTAGGTTAGTTCATATTGGAGGCACAGCAGGTAGATGAGGCGAGGTCCCTCGTGGAGTCTCTCTCGGCGCGAACCATTGGAGCGCGTAATTACGCGAGCATCCGACACCGCCTAACATACACCGCCGTGGCCAAAGGACGACCTTCATTAATCTACGACTCCAGGCTATATGTACACCCATATCAATCGATTGACTGATGCAAGTAAAAGCTTCAATGGCATTTACAACAGCTCAAATGAGATATGTTTCCATTACACAGGTGTGATTTAAAAGAGAACATGTAAATTCGGCCTTTCCTTTGTGACTCACAGAGCCAGGTGGGTGAACAGTAATGCTCCGGCATGGCATTAGGACTACGCTGGTTCGAATCCCCGTCCGATCATCCAGATTTCGGTTTTATATACTTTATTGCGAATGCCGCAATGGTTCTTTCAGTAACCTCTACCGAATTTCTTGCCATTCCTTGGTCCCGCCATCCTCGAATTACATGGATATCTTCGAGGCGCAAAACCTATGTGAATCACATGAATGGATGCAGGATTTTGTATCCTGTGTGAAGACCGGGAATAAATGGCAGATATTTTCAAAATTATAATCACTGTCTCTTTGCATTCCTTGTGTGGTACTGGAGGAAGTCTCTGGACTTTTAGTTCCGGTATTCATAGCAAACTACATTCAAATCTGAGTCTGGTTGTCTACGTACAAGGTATTCACATCTAACTACATTGAAACTCACTCAACGTATAAATCTAATACGGGTACACCAAACTGGTGGTAGGAATAGAACTAGATGAATTGGTTTAATGTTATTCTCCACCATAGGTTGAAGTCCCGCCTTTCACTAACTAGAACTTTATTTTAATCGTTTACTATTATGTGATCATATAAACTGAAATGGAAAATCACACGTCTTGTTTGGCGTGTTGATAAATACTGCATTACACGATCATTTATTTTAGTTTTCTCTTTTAATACTCTTGAAGATGTCTATTCAGATTGTGGGTCAAGCAGCATACTAAATTTGATTACATGTAAGTATGTAGCTGAAATAAATCCTTTTAAGAATAACGAGACCGTGTCAAAAGGAATACGATGCTTCGTTCAACGGGATATTTCTTTCTTATTCTTGATTAACATTCAAGCAGGCTCTTATAATTTACCGTCTTGGTTCTAAGTTCTTCTGTAATGAAGAGTTTCGATCACCAAATAGGTTTTACTCTCATCAAAGTTTGCTAGCTGAATTAAATTCTTCAATTCTCCGTAGAAATGGAAGTTTTACTTTTTATAAATTTATGCTATTCACATTTAATCAATACGATGGTAAAACATATACATAGGACTTCTATCCTAAGGCGATCGAGATTCATAAGCTAATTAATAAACTTAGCTTCGTTCGTGGTAGAAAATAATTAGATGATTCCTCCCCATGTGCTTCAGCAAGTTCCGTGTATGTATCCCCATCCAAAATTCTAAAAGAACACAATGGTGGCCGCTTGGCTCGCTTTATCAGCTATTATAGTAAACTATCAATGGCTAATGGCCGCCGCAACCATTAACTGGTTATTAAAAAAATGTCCTTAACTTGATCAAAATTCGTATTACAATCATTTTAAGGAATAATATAGATAATTTAAAGCTTTCGAATAACACTTCAAACATAGCAAACAATTTGTAATCGAAAAATGGTAAAAATATTGTATTATCTTCTTAATAAAATTCTAAATATTGAAAGTAAATGATAATTACTGCAAACAATCATACAAAAATTATTGTACAACATATTGGGAGAGTGTTCTGATGTATTAATAAGACGGTCCTACATAAATTTCGATAAAGAAGGTAAGGCTTCCTCTGTATATAACCATAATTATTAATGGAAACAAATGGTTAAAATGTACATATAACTATGACTTATACTATGACTCTGAGTAGTTTTTTTTTTTTTTTTTTTTTTTTTTTTTTTTTTTTTTTTTTTTTTTTTTTTTTTTTTTTGCACTCGGTTTGAGTTTGTTAGAAACATACTAAAAGATTATTATCAGTGAACTGTATCCTTCATAAAATTTGCTGTTTAGTTTATTCACGGTTCCTTTTTTAAACATTTTCCCATCTTTTCTATAAGACCCTGTTATTCGCGTGATAGCGTTACCTCCTTTGGGTCATTGTCGCCAACCTCGAGACAAGTTTTTAGCGTGTTTGTGAGGGCTGCCGCCAGTTTCTGTGAAAGGTAACCCGAGCCGCCAGCCCGGGGCAGCCCTGGTCTACCCAGCGCCACTGTCGTCGTCCCCCGTGGCTGTTAATTAAGGCCGAGGGCAGCTCTAATGAAGGCCCTCCAGCCAACAGCTGCCTGCGCGGCGGGCTGCCTCTCTTCAGGAGCAGGCGCGGCGTGCGGTCAGCAACTCCCTCGGGGGTGTTTGGTCGGACTTGGGGAGGCCAAGGATAATCGGGGTTACTTCTCAGACTCCTTAGCTGACCTCTACGAAACAACTGGAAATTACTAAGCTTGAATATAGTTTTAAAGTCAAAAAATGTAAAAAAAACCCTAATATTTCGTATTTAGTTAGATTGGCGGGAACGGCGAAAGACAGTTCGGCCAGCTAGAAAAAAAGCGTCTCAATTGGTCACTGACTCACCTTTATGTTCCTTACTTTACCTATTCGGTCATTGTACAGGGTAAAAGGGAAATTTAGTGTTATGTGTATGTGTACAAACTCGAAATAGAAGCTTTATCATTGATGAATAACAGGTTGAGGCTTCTGAATATGTCAATATAATCTGGTATCTTAAAAAGAAACACCACACTTAGCCACCAAAACGTAATTTAACGCATATCGAACGAGATTATGAATTACAATATAAGCAGTTTCTGTAAAAGAAAATTAAGAAAATATAGCAATAAATATCAGGAGAGATTAAACGTAGAAGTAATTTTTTTAACTGCTTAACGTTTATTAACAGCGAGGTCTTTAGAGACGGGAAAGGATGGGGGGGGGGGGCAAGGAATGGGAAGGAATTCGGCCATGGTTTTTTGAAGGAAGCATCCCGGCATTTGCCTGGAGTGATTTGGAAAACCATGGAAAACCCAAATCTGGATGCCCGGACGGGGATTCGAACCTCCATCCTCCCGAATGCGAGGCCAGAACGCTAACCGTTACACCACCACGCTCGGTCGTAGAAGTAAAACACAGCATCCGCACAAGGAAAGAAGTTAGAGATAGCAACAATCAAATTAGTAACAAAGCAAGAATAAAGAGGAGAGATGATGGAAAAATGTATTTAAAATGATCTGAGAGATGAAAGATAGAACAAGGGAAATTCTGAGGATAGCGAAGAAAGAGAAATGTAATAGCGACACAGATTTAAGACATAATTTAAAAAATAAAACATTAAAAACCTTCAGTCCTCATCAGGAATAATCAGTTTATCCACCCCAGGATGCACAGCGTTTATTATAGCTTTGTCTTTCAGAAATTATTTTGTTGTAAATGACCATGAAGCTCTATTGTACCATGTAAATTACATATTGAGTAGATTAGGGTACCATTTATATGCTTTAATTCAAAAAACCTTTCCAACTATATCGCACAATGTTCCTAAACTATAACTACAGAAAATAATTTTCTTTTATAGCTGGTGGTCGAAGTCGTTAAAAATGTTTGAAATTATTTTTGCTACAAACTGAAAGCAAAGTAATATTGATGAGTATTTTTTTCAAATTGTAAGTAATGAGGTGGCCTGTGCGAACACTCTAGAATGATATACAATGAATAGAGAGGCAGATGGTTGAATAGGATGAAAGAAGAATCGCCTTATTTGTAGCAACTGTTTATTTTTCAACCGAAATAGGTACGTAACAAAACACATCCTACGAAACAATTAAAAATAATGACCTGCTGCCACAACAAAAACCAAAATATCCGAAAACACACACAGTTTATCAATATCTCTGTGAGATGTGCTACTGCTATCTAGTGGTATTGAAATCACTGGTTATAGATACCAGCGACGTTAGGCTGCTTGACTCTGAAATGTCAAATACCCGTGATCTTGGGTGTCCATGACCTTGCCAGTATCCTGGCTGCTTGTACTTTCCAACATTCCTCCACCACATCTGAGGAGAAAATCGATATTGCTTAGAGAATTGGAAGGAGTGGAGGAAAACGACATGATTCCTCTGCATGATGACCTTCTTCACCTTCCTCGCACACGTTTAAAATCGAGAAGACCTGCCTACATGGAAGCAGCCAGTCTCAGACGTAACAACTTTAACTTGTATGAAGAGTTGAGAAAGGAGTGGGAATCCAACAGCCCACACAATAGTGAGCTTATAAAAGATCCGACAACCTGTGTTCCAGGGTTTGACCTGCCTATGCGTCTTTGGGGTCGATTGAACAGATTCCGCAAAGGTCACGGAGTGTGCAATGCAACCTCAAGTAAGTGGGGTCTCCGTGAAGATGCGTTGTGTGACTGTGGTGGTATACAAACTGCTGACCACATTGTGATGGACTGTCCAGCAAAAAGATTATCTGGAGGCCTTCTCACACTGCATCTAGCTGGACCAACAGTCAGAAGATGGCTTGAATCTATAGATATAGTTATTTGATTGTACATGTATTTTGTTGTACTTAGCATACGATAAAAATAATAATAACTTTGCCATTTACGACTTGAGTTTTGAAAAATTCCTTTATTTAATAATGTTACTAAAGCGGAGAATTTAATCTTTAAAACGATGCCTCATTTATAGATTTTTGTAAAATTTAAGGGGAGAAAGATTGGTGGTCACATAAAAACACCTGTAGAGATAATGGGAAGGCAAGGAGGAGGTAATCCGTAATTAGTAACGATGGTCAAGTTATATATCCAATAGTTCTTTTTAAGGTAATTTAAATAACATAATATATCTGACGATTCCAAGTTTTTTATTTGTTTAATTAAAAAAAAAAAAAAACACAGAATTGAATTACAGTTATCTGCTTTCAAAGGATAAACATGCTTTCTGATAACTAGAAAGTTAAAAGGCAAAATCGACTCAAATGAGCTTCCATTCATAAATATTTTTATCAGAATTTGCTGAACCGTGTATACATCGCAGACTTGTTTTTATAATTAGTTGGTAACACTGCGGGCAAACATGGTGCAGTTTATTCCAGTAGAGCGCGCAATCTGCGGAGAGGTGTCGTCAAAACGGTGAAGGCAAGCGTTAAGCCCCACTGTCTGTTGATAACGCGGCCGTTTGTTCAAAGTGCATGTTAATTAACATGCCACTAAAAAGATTTATCTTCAGAGACTCTGCGGCGTCAGTCGGTTAATTATTCACTGTGCCATTAACGGCCACAGTGAATGAGTTGTGCACAGTGGACGCCGTCAGTTTGTGTTAAGTACTGTACGCTGATACACGGCTGCGTGTTGCGTTAAACCGTAATGGGCTTCGCACTCCAAGTAGAATGACAGGTGTTTGCCGAATTCAGTATCTCGTGAAACACTTAAACTGATAGAGGTTAACCCCATTCTGGCTGGCAGCTTGTGGCTTACGCATGTTCAACTCTGCTTTCAGTTCCAGCAGTTCGGTACTAAAGAGCAGCAACACTAGGCTCCCAAAGTATTATACCTAATAACTTCTGGAGACGAATCTTTTATGATAAGCTTTCAGTCATAGATTTACGGTGTGATGGAGACTGTTACAACGAGCAACTGAGCCTTGTGGCTTAGTGATTAGCGTTCGAGCCTGGAGTTCGGTATTACACAAACTCAATGGTCTATACGGCCATCCAGATTTTCGTTTCCTGTGGTTTAGTAAATCATTTTATACGCATGCCTTATTGGTCCCTGCAAAACGTCATGGCTGAATACCTTCCCGTTTCATGCTCAGCATCTTTTTCCTGTCATAATGAAGTAGGACATCGATGAGCTGTTAAGATAGATACAAAGAAAAGGAAATAAAAATCAGACGTTCGTATTTGAAGGAAGAATCTCGGATTTAACAGTATCTAAACCCCTGACGTTTTTTAGTGGTAACTATGACGATCGAAGTACTGAAAGCGCCTTATGGATGAGCAACTTCAATCATAATCAAATTTTTCAATCTCCTACATGTAGGACCATTCGATAAGAAGAGAACTATGCCAATTGAAATTATAAATCGTGATAAAAGTTTTTAGCTATATATATGCTTCTGGCTTTACGTCGAGGTCAACAGAGGCGGCAAAGTACTGGGGCCAAGAAAAGGGTAGGAATTCGGCCCTAGCCTTTTTGAAGGAACCATCCTGACATTCGCCTGGAGTTATTTGGGGAACCCATTAAAAAACCAAATCTGTATGACCGGATAGGAATTCGAAGCCGCGTCGTTCTAAATGCGAGGCCAGAGCGTTAACTCTCACCCACCATGATTGGTATAAAAATTTCGTGAATGTACAATAAACATACAATGAATATATTGTGAATAACAAGGTTGAATGTATGTAATGGGATGAAAGAAGAACCGTTAATTTGTAGTATTTGTTTATTTATCAGCTAAAACAAGTACTTTGCAAAATACTTTCAACGGCTTACGAACAATCAGAAACGACTAAATGTTTCCCTAAAGGAAATAGAATATCCGAAACGCCTTACTGGAAAAAATAATATCCATCCACCTTTTATCAATATCTCTGTGATGTATGGTGCTGCTATCTAGTGGTTTTTTTTTTTTTTTTTTTTTTTTTTTTTTTTTTTTTTTTTTTTTTTTTTTTTTTTTTTTTTACTTTCACTCCTCGCAGCTGAAGGCCAGGAGGCGGGCTGCTGGAGTGTCACGATGTGTCTTTTCAACGCAACCTACGGGGAGGGAAGGGTAATGTAAGTCGGCCGTGGCATTGTAGAAAACCATCCCAGCCTTCGCCTGGAGTGAATGAGGGAAACCGCGGAAAACATCAGTCAGGATGGCCGAACGGGGTTTGACCCCCTTCCTCCCGAATGTCAGGTAAGGGTAATGCGATTACCCCTTATATGCGTCAGCGAAGCATAGTATCTTTAATGAATTATCGCATATCTATCTTGATAGTTCATAACTTTTCTATTTACGTGTTGAATTTAGAAAAAAAAATTGTTTCTTCATTAATGATGTTATCAAACGGTGAACGTAATCATTACAATGATTTATCGATTTTAGTTAAGTACGAAGAGAAAAAATTTTCTAGTCACAGATAAAAACACCTTTCTGTGTATGCTAGTAGACAGAGGTTCTGAGGCGATTCTGTTTTGGTAGTTGTCTAATACATGACTTTACTTCCTTACCAAGTAGCAAAAAAAAAAGTAATATACTCCTTTACAATGAACCAAGAAATTTATTGCGGTGAATGCGAGAACCATACTATTATCGGATTACAATATCATGACGTAGGATACTGAAAGAAAACGCGAATACAACTGCTCCGAAGATTGAAGATTCAGTATGCGGTATATAGAACCAGTTTTAAAAAATTACTTACGTTATGATCGTTCCTTTACTTCTACATAACAAAAACATATTTGATTTATTTCTGTCTCTTATTGGCAGAATTAATTTCCGACCACATCATTGTGGATTAGATGTAAATCATTCTCTATATTTCAGCCAAGGAAAGAGGAGAAAAGGTTTCAGTATCGCAATGCGCAACTTTTAAGGTCACTACTCGCCAAAGATATCGATAGCGTGGCCTTGCACAGTGGAGGCTGACGGTAAATACAATGGGTCCTAATGGAGTTTACACGGCAGTTATAAATTGCGAGCGCTGAAAAGACGCTGTGTAAACACGAAGGGTAGATGGAGCGAGATGGCCGGCGCCCCCACTAAGAGGGGGTGAAAAGGAGGGAAGGGGGAGGGTGGCTCGAGTCCGGTACCGCGTAGGGAAATATAGCCGCTTCCTGCTACAATTTTTCTGGCTCCCGTATTCAAACAATGGACCCGCGTCCTGGGAACTGCCTCCCCCCCCCCTTTTTTCCGTCCGCGCTCAGTTCCACCGCGTCCACATTTTTTTAGCTGCTTTCCGAGAATATGTTGGCGGCTCTGGGGAAAAATACAAAAGAGGCGAAGCGCTCACTCGCAGCTGGCAGGGCCCTATGCGGCGCCGCTGCGGACATCTGGCGTCGAAATACGGGCCACATAAACAGCTCGCGATCGTGAAAAGAGGTTGCTCCGGGATCCCGGCGCAATCATTTATTTCTAAACAGGTTGACGCATACCCGCTGCCTCGCACATTTCCACCTGCGAGAATAATCAGAATGTAGAACAATGAAGTGTGATGCCAAGTAGGTCAGTTACATATACCACCGCAGGTGTTTTCCCATTTGGCCGATTGCGTTTCTAATTCAACGCCGACATATCGTCGATTTAATGTAGACTAAACATATGATGAAGGAGACTCTTTTTAATAGGACACCACTTTCTACAACTTCTTATTGTGTTTCAAACCAATATTCTACTGAATAATTGTGTTGATTGTTTACTATCTGAAATTATATTATGTGCAGATAACATAATGCTATATAAAAGAATCAAAACGTTAGAGGATTGTAAACAGTTGCAGGGTGATATGGACAGGATATCTAGTTGGGTTGGTAAACGTGGGATGAAGATAAATGCAAAGAAGAGTCAGCTTATTAGATGCACAAATAAAAAACAAAAGGTTAATTATGAATACTGTATAAGGTGAGGAAAGAATTGCTTGCTGAAGACTTGAAATGTAAATATCTTGGCATTACATTTGATAACAAGATTAACTGTGCAGGACACATTGGACAAACGGTAGGAAAAGGTTTCAAAATTCTGCACTTGTTGGAGAGAGTGATGAGGGGATGTACGAGAGAAGTGAGGGAGTTGGGTTACAAAACTTTGGTGAGACCATTGCTCGAATATGGTAGTGTAGTATGGGACCCTCATTTTACGTATCAAATACAGTAGTTGGAGAGGGTGCAAAAAAGGGCTGCTAGATTTGTTTCTGGAAATTATCGCAGAATGCAATCAGTGACAGATATGATAAAGGAGCTGAAATGAGATTTATTGCAAGACAGGAGGAGGATGAGGAGGGTCATAGCAGTGTACGGGGCGTATACTGGCGATGAGGCATGGAAAGATATTGCAGTAGGTATGAAAAGTAGTGCATGGCAGGGAAAAGAACCATGACCACAAGCTGGCACTCGATTTTAGGCACAAGGGTGTGGGAAGATTCTCTTTTTTAGGTAATGGTGTCAGGGATTGGAATGAGTTACCAAGAGAAATGGTGAATAATTTACCGAAAACGTTGAAAGAATTTAAAGATAAAAATTGTAAACGGCAAATGTAGGTGGCTGCAAGATAGGGGGAAGATAGGGGTGTAGGGAAATTTTCAACGGAGCGAGTGTTCCATTGCAATTAAATTAAATAAACCATGTTAATTGCGTACAAATTATATGAATACCACAATGTAGCAATTCGAGGTCTTAGGTTCGAATTCCGCTGCTCCGATGAATTTTTATGGACATTTATTTGTTCTTAAGAGCTACACGACTAGCGGTTTGGTAGCTCAGTGGATCGGGTACCATGTTTGAATCCAGGTGGGGGTCATGAATTTTTTAAGAGTTGTAGATGAGCTACTCCAAGACGTTCCAGCATGCAGATTCAATGTTGAATTGTAGTTCCCAAAGCAAGGAACTGATCATTCTATCTCTGACACAACAGCATAATATATCTCATTCGGGAAGATGCAGCAAACATTCGGGATGTGTTAGGTCTTTTTTTCCAAAAAGTAGAAGAAGACCTATACTTACTTCATCGGTCCGTGGTTCGGAATTCTAGGGCAATGAGTTGTTAGTTTTGGAAAATCGAACCAACTTTCGGACTGGGAATTAAGTTTTTGGAAAAATTTACATTTTGCGACTTTAAATTTCAGTATACAACGGATAACGCCTTATTGAATTTAACAACAGATTTCTCCCTAATTCGATTACAAACATATTGGTTCTCCAACTCATACAGCACAATTTCACTGAGCATTTTTAAGATTTAAAACATTTTGGTAAGTGTGGATAAAATTTTAGACTCACTCTATCCGCTTTATTGATTACCGATTTAGGCAATGATCTGAAGTCATGTTGGCATGATCCATACTCATAGCTTCAAATTTACACATTACACGAGAACAAATGTTGCTGATTCCAATAGAGGTGAAAACATTCTATCAAACTTTAGAGAAAACTTTCCGCCGAGTACCGACAAGGTTGTAACAGCTAAATACATTTAGTAAATGTCTTCCCATCCGATTTGTTGTTGCGTTGCAATTCGCCAGATCTTCAGTATCTTAAAATAGATACAAAATTAGAAGTAAATCTCCATTGGTTACGGTACATAGAAAGAATGAAAGGGCATTTTTATTTTTGAGGACTTAGTCATTTCTTCAGAAACAATTCATACATAAACACACATCATACCAAAAGAAGCGGAAGTTTGCCTTCTTGAACACACAGCTTCGTACATTCGAAACCTTTAAAACAAATCTTAATTGTAGGAGCTATAAATTGTGGATTACAGCAATGAATACCGTTTAACCTTAACCTTATTTTGTGGTTAGTTCCTCCTGATACACGTCCAGGTTGAGATTTTTAATAGCTTCAGTTCAACTCCTTCTACGTTTAAGATCTACAATCCACCAAGAACACCTGAAATCAGATCACTTAACCCGAATAAACGGGTGTTCACTGCATTGATGGACATTCGTACACAGTTTTGAATTTTATCGAAAAAAGTTAGTATTGATGTCTGGACAAGCTTAGACAATAGGAGAATATATGTTAACTGATCGTTCGACAGGTATTCATTACTCTAATTATCACCCGGAACAAATATATGTCCCACTGTCATCGCGCTGTAATTGATGACGCGAGATGTGATTTATGGTTATCTTATCTCTGCTTGGTGAACAGGCCTGTGTATTGTCCGAACCAAACGTGGCTCATGATGTATGGAATAATGCTATTTATTGCTGAAACAAGACATTCAATAGACTCTGTATGTGGGAAATTCTAACATGTCGACGATCAGAAATGTATCAAATTGATACATTTACTAATTGTATATAGTTTTTTTGGTCATTGCAAAACTGCCAGTAACGGTTCTCAGTGTTTTCCTGAAGATCCAGTTTTTAGATCTTCTGTTCGTGGCTGTATCGCCAGGGCACAAACCGGCTAACTTCATTATTGTGTCTCAATGATAACGATAAACCGAGCGTGGTGGGTGAATTGTTAACGTTCTGGCCTCGCATTCGGGAGGAAGGCGGTTCGAATCCCCATTCGGGCATCCAGATTTGGGTTTTCCATAGTTTCCCCAAATTAATCCAGGTGAATGGCGGGATGCTTCCTTCAAAAAAGCCATGGCCGAATTCCTTCCCGTTCCTTGTCCCCAGTCCCATTCCGCCTCTAATGACCGTAGCCGTCGAAGAGGCGTTAAACAACAAGAAAAAAATATGAAGAAAACGATAAACAAGGTGTTACAGTTTTCAAACAGAAAAGTTTGTTATTTATACTTGACAGTGTGTGGGGTACCTATTTTACTCATTAATTATAATAATTAATAACTGCACCTTGCACCTGTCATCGGTGCAAACTATGATAATCTCCACAACTCTTGAATTGACAGGGAAAAGTCAGGCACCAGGAATTGCTTACAAATAAAAGGAATAATCTATTTTCCCCTAAAATTATTACTGTTATTACGCCAATACAAGAGCGCAATTGCGTTTAGTACAAATTGGGAAGTTGGATCGACATTTAATGAACATTGCAATCTACTGTATACTACACAACGCTTTTTTCATAAAACAGGAAAATATCTGAGATTTATTCAAATCAAAATTATTAAAACCAAACATCTAGTTGATGGGAAAACATGAAGCAGGATATTTAGCTTCCCATTAACGGTTATTGCATATTTAGCTTTAGCTCAGTTAATAATACAAGCACGAAAAATCTCTTATCTCTGTAATTTCAGTTGCTGGGACAGATGCAGACGTTTTAGGAACTCGACAAATATGTTGTTGAGGAAGTCAAATTGTTGAAGACTTTACAATTCAGTAGGTGAGGACGCACTTCGAATTGCGAGCGATTATTCGAGTGACACCACAACGATTAAATCACCGACTGATATAATTATGACGTCCTTCCTTCCTCCAGTAGGCAGGATCGATACCATTTGGTATCAGTGGTAGCGTATCTGTACGGCTTACACATAGAGCAATCACGAATGATTCTATACTGTCTTCTAGAATAACGTAAAAAACAAACAAGAAACGCCAGACACGAACAAGTGGGGTTTGATTTCCGCACTATTGCTCACGAACGTGCACTTGAACACAGCTCCCTCTGTCTAAACACCTGCCCCTTGTTTGCCAACACTTCCCATGCTGCCTCCGTTTGTTTACGAAACACTGTAGGGCGCCAAGAGGAATGGAGATTAACAGCATAAACTGTGGGTACCAGGAGATCATTACATTGTGTTTCCATTGTACTTGACATTGCCATTGTTAATTCTAAGCGTAATTACAATCCTTACTTTAACACACTGTGCAAGAATCATGGATCTCTGGTAACTATCCTGTTGTGATCATGTTTTTCTGAGTATGAGGTCAGCAAATTTCACAGCAGCACTGAAGTTGTGAGACACATCATAGTTTCACAACTTTACACAGGAGATAAGTAACATATCCATGTTCGTGAAAAATCATTATCTTCGCGAAGCTTCATATATCATAGTATATAGCGGTCTGGTGGCACAGTTGGTTAACGCGAGTGACTGGGGAACGGAAGGTCTCCAGGACTTAGCTGGAATATTTAGGGCATTAAACAGCTGACCTTCAACTCTGGCAAAACTTTGCTTTGTTCATGTGATGTACGCTAGGACACTCCGTGGTTCGGATTCCACCTAAAACTGTAGCTCCCATATGCTAGATGGGACTCCTAGGTTAGCTTAAGATACTCACTACAGCATGCGCGGCAAATCGACTCTGTCAACCGGAGGTCGATTTTTTTTTTTTTTTTTTTGTAACAGTTTAACGTCCCTTTTTAACAAAGTGGTCTTTAGAGACGGGAAAGGATGGGGGCAAGGAATGGGAAGGAATTCGGCCATGGCCTTTTGAAGGAAGCATCCCGGCATTCGCCTGGAGTGATTTGGGGAAACCATGGAAAACCAAAATCTGGATACCCGGACGGGGATTCGAACCGCCGTCCTCCCGAATGCGAGGCCAGAACGCTATCCGTTACACCACCACGCTCGGTCCGGAGGCCGAACTACCCTTCGGGGTCTCCCTATCAAGAATGCCAAACACCCTTTTTTATCTTAGTGCAGTAAGAAATTTCTCACGTTCTAAATTTTTTATTCTCTCTGAATATTTCAACTGATCGTGCCTACGTTTTGTACAACTTTATTAATGACTGACGTATTTGGTGTTAGATTTGTGTAGCAGTTTGAATAATTGCTTTACATCAGAGATGTGACTTATCTAGATAAAAGTATCTGAAATACAGATACAAGATACAAAATACGTATTTTTATCTTGTATCTAAGATACTTTTCTTAATCTTTATCTTGTATCTTGTATTTAGATACTTTTTCTTTGTATCTTTGTATCTTGAAAATACTAAATACTATTTCCGCATTTTTACGTTACGGCATCATAAAAACAACGGAATACATTCGTAAAATTCATTAACGTATATCCAAAGACAAGGTTATAGGTTGCATTCCTTCATACCTGTGAACTGTGAAAACCATAAACGAACCATGAAACGATCACCTGGCTGTCTATTGTATGTTGTCTTTGGTCCGCGCCATATTTTACCGTGCCAAATCGTGTATGGTATGTCGAAATCGAATTTTTAGTGAATCATAATTGAGGACAACGGCATCGAAATGTAAGTAAATAAATAAACGAATCATTTTAATTTTATTTAAGTAGGTATATACCGGATTAGATTTCACTTGACAGCGACTACGTGATCGTTGGTTGCGTGTGTGAAGGTTGGTCACGCAACTCCGAGTATTTATATTATTACCTATGTTTCATAAACTATTTTTTTTTTAAATCTATAAATTTTAAACTAAATTCTTAGGATTATTGTTAGCGAGAAGAAGTATTTATATTTACCTGTAAAAATAAGTTTCAAATTCGTGCCATTGTTGTAAGCTAGTCTCTTTTCTTTATCACAAAATACAGTATTGCTTTACAAATAGCCGAAAGCTTTTATTAAAAATTCTAGTGTAGGGTAACATTGTGGTATAAGTTATTTAACAATTCTAATTTCTTAAATATGACATGTAATTGAATCTGTTGCCTGAGTTCCGATTGTTTAGGTTGCTTAATTACCAAATTTAGTACGTTGTGTTCCGTTTAGAATATAACAACTTGTTATTTAATTGGTTCTGAAAAATAAAATAACAACTTGGAAGTAATAAACAGTAGTATAAAACCTGGTGCTAATTAGTGATGAATACAATGAATGGAAAGAAAAAATTAAGATGACTCTGAGGACTGTGGAGTTTGTGTACCATAGCAGATATATGGTCTTCTTCTAAAAGAAGCTATTTGGGGGTTACAGTCCATTGGATTGAAAGCGAGACTCTTGAGAGGAAAAGTGCCGCCATTGCATGCAGAAGATTCAAGGGGTCTCACACATATGATAAAGTTGCCGAAATGATAGCTGATATACACTCAGAGTTTGATTTAAAACTATCCAAAGTTGTTAAAACGGTAACAGATAATGGATCAAATATGGTAAAGGCCTTCGAAGTATTTGGAAAATCAGATTCAGATATTTCAGCCACAAATCCTGAAAACATTTCACATAAAGAATATCTTGAAACAAAACCACAAGATGAAGATAATGAAGATGATGATCTGCTAACACAACCATTTCCAGATTCTTCTTCAGAACCGGAAAGTGATAACTGTCTGCTACCAGGACATGAAAGATGCGCTACGCACACTTTGCATTTGGTCGCTAGTACAGATTTTGAACAAGCAAGACTGAAAAACAATTTTTATAAAAAAAGTGCATGATGCAGCTTTAGCGAAGTGTCAGGCACTCTGGAATTTATGTTCTAGATCACCAAAGGAATGTGAAACATATTTGGAATTGACGGGGAAATCACCAACTTCTCCATGCGCAACCCGATGGAACTCTTATTATAATTCCATAAAAGACCTTTTATCAGTGCAGGAGCGTCTCAATGAAACCATGAAAAGCCTTAAATTATCAGCTTTTAAGGACTATGAACTTCAATTTTTATGGGAATATGTAAATTGTTCAAAACCTATAGCAGAAGCTATTCAAAGTCTGCAAGGTGATAAAGATACCTACTATGGTTGTCTACTACCCGAACTAATGAGAATCCGGCATATGGTTAAATGCCTTAAAATGGAAAAATCTAAGATATTGTGGCACTTTGTTAGATGTTATTGAAGAAAATCTAAATAAACGTTTCAAAAAGTTTTTGCAATTTGAGCCTGCAGCAAATGATGCAATATTAGCTTCAGTGTCCCATCTGTTTTTTAAAATGAAGTGGGTGCCAAAAATGTTTAAAGAGCATGTAAAAGAGCTTATCCTGATTGAAACACGGAAAATTAATCGATCTGAAAATAAAAAATCAGAGGCTTCAAAGAGTAGTGGAGAGGATATAAAAAGAAGACAAAAGACGAATCTTATTACATGTTTTTTGATGACTCTGATTCCTCTGTTGGTAGTGCCACTAGTGGCGACAGTACAGAATCTACTGGCAGCACCGCTGACTTAGAAACACTTCAATACCTTAATAATAAGGACATCTGCCTAAAAAGTTTAAATACTTATCCAACAATCAAGAAAATATTTTTAAAATATAACACTTGTTTGCCAAGTTCCTGCCCCTGTGGAACGACTTCTTCTCTTTCGGGGAGATAATAATAGACCCCACCGAAGAAAAATGAGTGATGAGATGTTTGAAAAACTTATTATACTTAAGTCTCATTTAAAACCTTAAGCAACAGTTGTACATTGTAGTAAAATATGTTTCTAAATAAAAGTAATACATTTTGTAAAAAAGTATTTTATCTTAAAAAAGTATCTGGAAAAATATGTATTTTGTATCTTGTATTTCAAATACCTTTTCCAAAAGTATCTTGTATCTGATATCTAAGATACATTATTTAAATGTATCTTGTATCTTGTATTCAAATACTTTTTTCGAGGTATCTTGCACATCTCTGCTTTACATATAGCGTATGTTCATATATTCCACTAAATTTTAATTCTGTTATTCTAGAATATTTTACTTATTTTACTTATTTTCGATTTTTTGCAGCAAATAACTTCTTGATTTCTTTTCTTGGTTCCGAAAATTACTTCATCCTTACACAATTGATTACTTCTTTCTAAACTTTGTTTTTAGTTTCCATTCTTTCTCATAGATCCCCCCCCCCCCCCGCCGAGTCCTTTTTTTGACATATAACACTGTTAAAGTTAATCTTTGGCTAGATTGGTTTCTGCTTCGTCAGGTTATTGTTCAGAAAACCAAAGATTTTTATTCTGGATCTTTTTTAAGAAAATAACATTTTTGTCAGTTTTTGTGGATATCCAATGAGGCCAAGATGATATCAAATAATGGTATCAATATAGGCTACTGAAATTAATGTGAGACATTTCGAGACACGGATAAGTACGAGTGTTATTCCTGACCCCGGTATGAAAGCAAATAGGTGACACTTTAGCGCGTTGTTATTTTTTGTTGAAGTATAATTTAATGTGACCACGTGGAAGTGGAATCAACATCTTCTTGTATCATCACACATAACAGCGTTACAGTGTGACCACCTATTTGGTAGATGACCAATATTAGGTGTTTTGATGATTGAACACCTTAATTTTTTTTTTTTTTTTGAACCTAAAGAAAAAACTCTCAACACGTGAACGTATGCTATACTTTTCTTCTTTTTGAACTGGGTTAATTTGTATGTTTCCGTTATATTGATGCTATTTTTTCTCTCTGATAGATGGTCTGTATTGCTGAAAATTATGCATTTTTTTCTCAGCTTCATGATGGATTACCATATTTATTACATAACTTGTATACACTTTCTTTATCGTAAGCTCCATCCATCTACTTGTGTACGAAAGCGTAAAACACTCAATAGAAAGGATACGAGAAATGTGTGACTTCGGAGACCAGTTTTTGTTTGTGTAATCAGGGAATGGGGTAAACAAGATTTGTTAGGTGCTGAATTATGAATTGGATGCTATACATGTAGACTGAGAATCACGAGCCCGATTCAGGAACAGTAAAGACGTACACTGGTGGTAATCCAGGGGAAGCAGGGCCGTTAACAAGTATTCCCCGCTAGGGCCGCGGCCGCGCCTTGGTGCTTGCGCAATCACCCGGCCTTCTGGGTCGCCTATTCAATTATTCGGCTTCTCCGGCGGCGCTTATCTCCCAGAATCACTCGCGCCGTCCGGCCTCCTCCATTTGTCGTCGACTTAGCGGCTCGTTACGTCGACTAACGAGTCGGTCCGAAGGCAATCAGCGCGTGCAGGCATCGCTCCCTTCTTCTGTGCGACAGTCCCCTTTGGATGTCCCCTTCATCCGCAGTAGCTTTTCGGGGAAACTCGCTGACTATGTCGTTAGTCCATCCACGCCATTACTATCTGCTCAACGACAACAGAAGAGTGGCGCAAAGAGAATGACTCACGGAGCACTCTCCCTACATTGCACATATAGTCAGCAGCTTGAGTACCTTCATCCATCCAGCCTCCATGTTATGGTCACTAACATTTTATACTGTCGTTACAATCGTGAGGCGTGAGATTTTTCAATAAGGATTTCAATTTCACTTTTTGTTTGTTTACTCTTTTGTTTTCTTTCGTGTTTTTTTTTTTTTTTCTCGTATGTTTGTTTGTTTCTCGTATTTTTGTCTCCATATATGAATTTTTTATTTATTTTTCCTTCAGTCTTGTTGACGTCGTGATCATTAGAGTCAGGAGAGGATATGGAGGAACCAATTCAGTATTCTCCTGGAGAGATTTCCGGAACCATCAGAACACAAATCTGGAGGCCGGAGGGGGTCTTGAACCATCCAGAATGACACGTTCGAGTGATATTGCTCACCCAACAACCTCAAAATTTATTTAAGTGTTGAAATTACTACACAACCAGTAATAATGTGTTAGAATATCTGTAACCATGCTAACACTTGCTCAGGTGATCTCAAATATCGAAATATTTTTTTTTTTCAAAAATGGCTATTGGCGATTGTTTGGGATTTTTTGCTCCTTGCATTGCTGTTTGTATCGCAGTCAACGTTGGATTAATTTAGGGGAAACGATTGTTTTTTACGTGGAAATATTGCTCAGACATTCCAATATTGGTTTCCCTCAGTGGCAAAATAGCTATGGCATTTTAATCATGATCCGATGGTTTCCTGTTCAAGTCCCATCACCCCGTAATTGGAGATTTGACATTATTGTAGTGTTACTCTTGTAAAGTCCCAAGTCTAGTTAATATTGAATGGTACTATGGACATTTCAAGCAGAGATGGTGAAGCAAGAAGAAACAATAGTATTTTGGGATACAATCTGAAACAGGGAATTTGTTGCTAACCATATCGAATACTACTGTTCAGAGTTACCTGTTACAAATATAGGAAATGCTGGGAGAAAGCTTCCCTGAAAACGGTACATGCCTGAGAAGGATTCTACAGGGCGTTCGCCGAAAAACGCTACCCTCCCAGTCTGTTGCCGTCGGCAACTTGCTCGGTCAGTGAAGCCAGCAGTTTCCGCCACACGGCACCGTGAATCACCGCACTGTTTAACACCTCCGCTGCCCCAACAGTGCAGTGCAGTGACCCTTACATTGTTAAGAACGGTTTCTTTGCATTGTAGATAGTTTGTGACTTCAGTCTCTTATTAATCAGTGTTGTGAATAAACGTTTCTTTGCGGTTTGGCTGGTTTGGGCTTCATACTCTTATTAATCTGTACCGTGTTTGAGTGTGAGTAAAATTATGGTACGTTACAGTTTGCAACAAAGAATATTTCTCTACAATACATATGTGAAGAAGAAGTCGTTTAAAAAGTGTCGCAGTAAATTTCGTCGCGAATTTCCTGGCGCTTTACTGCCAGCTAAATCAACAATTCTGCGTCTGGTTAAAAAAGTAAGAGAAACGGGTTCATTTTTTAACAAAAAGAGACTGTCGGTCAACCGTATTCCACAGAGGAGAAAATTGACGATATTGCTTTTCGACTAGAACAGTCACCCAAAAAATCATTAAGTCAGTTAGGGCAGCGTGTGTTTCGAAATATGTTCAGAAGATGTGAAATGTACATTACACAAGAGGGTCAACACTTCCAGCATCTTTTATAAGGTAAGCTAATGAATTACGTCACATTTAAATGCTTAGCACACAAGTTTATGACGTTTATGAAGCGTAATTATCATGAAATTGTCCGCGGCCGACGGTCGAACAATGCCGGAAACTGACCGCTCGCTCGCCGGGAGCAGTTTCTTCCTTGTAGCGCTAACAGTGGGTTGCGTTTCCCGGCGAACGCCCTGTATATTGCGTATGCGATTCGTGATACGTTTTAATCAATCTTTCCCATTTCACCAAAATTATGTCATTTCTGTTGCTTTCACAATAGTCACTGCATCAGATACAACGTCCCTGTCAGAACAGTAATATACTGCATAATGCAGGGGTGGCCAAGCTCCTTGATAGTACGAGCCATTTTTCTAAATTTGAAATTATTCGCGAGCCGCAATTAAATAGTATTTAAAAGAAATTTTTTAAAAAATTACAGAAATTATTTATTGAAAACATGAATAAAAGTGCAAAATATGTGTATTGAATTTAAATATTAAAAATAAAACACATTTATTTTACTTCTTTTGATAGTTCTTTAAAATTTGGTGAATAATTGGTGACGGCACTTCTCAGTAATTCTTTGAGATGCTGGTGGGTTAATACTGATTGGTGGTTGGATTTCAAGAATTTTAAAGTGGAATAAAATGATTCACATAAGTTCATTGTTCCGAATATTGAAATAATTCGACAAGCAGCCTTTTTTAATTCAGGATACTTCGATTATGGTAAAAATCAGTAATCGGCGTCGACTTATATTTTAATTGTAGAGCTTGATCTTCTTGCATCTCTGTTAATTTTAATTCTCCAGATGCTTTTTGGATCATAATTATATTGGAAATGGAAAACTCACCTTGAATTATGTTAATTTCAAATGGATTTAGAAAAAAATAAAGAGACGATTTAAAGTATTTCAATTCTTGAAATCTATTTTGGAATTCCGTCAATATTCCTTCTACATTTTTTATATACTCTTTGAGTTTTTCTTGTTTAATAATGGAACAATTTTTTTTAATTCGAGGAAAATGACAAAATGTTTTATTTTTAATGGCTTTTGAAAAAGTTGTGACTTAGATTGAAAAATACACTGTGAGAGATCAGATATTATTCCATATTTCCCCTGCAATTGTAAATTTAGTGTGCCATGACATCAGTCAAAAACTTTAAGTCTTGCAACCACTCGTCATCGTCTAATTTTGAACAGGTTATTTCCTTTTCTTTTAGAAATGCAGTTACCGGAACAACAAATCTACTAATCGATTTAATACGTTGTAGCTAGATATCCAACTAACAATGCAAAAAAAAAAAAATTAATGTCATTTGGTAAGTTCTTCGTCCTTTAATCCTTCAAGGAAATTTTTGAATTGTCGATTTTTTACATTGGTGCGAAAGTAATTTATAATGTGTAACACTGTTTTCATATCGTCAGGATATTTTAAATATTTTGTAACGAGATTTTCTCGGTGAATTATGCAGTGAATCGGTATGAATTGTGGAATTTGAGAATCATCTCTTAAAAGCCCAATAAGACTGATTTTTTTACCCAGCATTGCCGGAGCTCCATCAGTTGCAATGCTTGCAAGTTTATTAAGAGGCACATCAAAAGTTTTCACTATGGAATCTAATGCATTTTTAATATCTACAGCACGGGTTGGCTCTTGAAGTGCTACTACATCTAATAATTCTTCTTTAACAACGAAGTCAGGTGAAGCAAAACGTATGAGAACTGCCAATTGCGGAAGATCTGTGATATCTGTCGATTCGTCAAGGGCTAAGTTGAATACAATACAGTTCTTCAAATCATTATTAAAATTATATTCAAGAGATGTATTAATTGCAGCTAAGCGTCGTTCGGTTGTGTGTCACGAGACGGGAATTTTCGAAACAACTTTGTGCAATGCTGAATTATTTGGATCTAAAACTAAGTACATCTTCCAAGGTTTTTTTTTTTATAATAAACTCTCCATATGGGCGTTTTGCACGAGCAATATTCCAGGCAATAACAAAACTGGCTTCATCCACATTATTAGATTCATTGCTAAAGGTCATAAAAAATTGAATGTTGTTTATTTAAATTTGATTTTAAAGAAGCAAGTTTACCTGATCTTAATTTGGGATTTGGTGGATACTGATTAGAAAACTGAGGATGATTGGTTTCGTAATGTCGACGTAAATTGCTAGCTTTATTATTTTTGACCGTGGAATTGCAAAAAACACATAATTCTTTTCCGTTATTGTCAATAAAAAAAAGAAATTCTCCTCCCACTCATTATTAAAACTTCTCCTCCCACTCATTATTAAAACTTCTATTTTTTGATGGTATTTTCTTATTTTATTTTCGTTCTCTGTCGTCATATTTTTAAAAGAACTTGAAATAAAGAAATTTAGAAAATACAAGTTTTGTGTTATTAAAACAATAACAACACCTGTTACATACGACGAAACAAATTATAGTTACCTTACCAAAAATTCCATATTATAAATTATACCCGTAGGAAGAGTGATACAAATTGTTTCCTCCAGAGTACAATGTCAACTGTCCGTTACAATGAAAGTTTACAAATTCAAAATCGGTCTGGAGTAGGTCGATTACGAACGATTACGCCACTGTTTATGTTCGTTCGCGCAGTATTCGATGAGTCATATCGTTCTTAACTTGGATGGAAATGAAATTTGTTAAAACGTTTCATTTAGTATTTCATATTTGTTATCAGTAATTTAAAAGACATTTTGAAACAAATACGGAACGATAATAATTTTTAAAAATATAATAACACAAAAATGAAAAGGGAATTCAGGTACATTTATCGAGAGCCACAAATAATCCTTCAAAGAGCCGCATGTGGCTCGCGAGCCACAGGTTGGCCACCCCTGGCATAATGTTTCCGGGAATAATGCATAGTTTCGCCAATGGATTCTCATTAATTGTGTTATGGATTTTAACTGATATTTTTTGATGCTGGTTTCAATTTCTGGAACCAGAAGAAAACTTCTAAAACAAATTAAGATGAATGCGTACCGTAAATAAAGAATGGCGTCAAAATTTTAATTGAAATCTTTCCTCAATATGAGTAAATAAAAAAATAATAATAATGTTATGAAACAGATTCATTTTGACGCATACAGCAGGGACGAAATTAAAGGTAAATATAAAACAACTGCCTCCGTTGGAGACTGCAGGAGATCTGTCGCTAAATAACATTCAAAATTGATCTCAGATAGAATAGAGGAGTTCATATAATTTAAAATTTAGTTTTTTGGAAACAGTAAGCTTTTTGTAAATGATATTAGTGATACGCCAAAGTCTTAGTAAGCAAATGTGTGACCCTTTTTAAAGTCCTTTTAATTCTGTTGATAAAATAAAACACTCTGAAATGAAGGGATGAACAACGTTTAACAATAAGGTAATATCATAGTGTTTCAAAGTACTATAAATGCGTTTCTCTTTTATAGTATGGTGGGTACTGTGCCAAGTATCCTAGAAGTAAATGTCACACAAATGGAAATAAAGATATTTTAAAATTCGTTTCAGGGATTTTGTGCTATTACACCATTTCATGTAAAACGTTATGCAGATAAGTCTACCAAGTTTAAGCAGTAAATTTCCGGAATGACGTAATAAACTTACTGTACTTGCTGTTCACAGTGCATTTGATGTAATACAGTAGATAATATGTAACACGTACAATTTATTGCCAGTTTTAATGCAACTTTATGAATACAGTATCTACAAACTATATTATCATCCGTAAACACGTTTTGGTAATACTACGTAGCTCTAAAGTCAAACTCAGTTTTACTTCAAGCAAAATTTTTAACTGATGTCGATTAATAGAAAAGAAGCGGCTGAGTTGACAGAGTGAGTGAATCATGCTTAACTAAGACATCACAACTAAAAAAAATTGAGGTTACTGTAATGTTTTAGAAAGGAAGTAATTTCAAGTTTACAATAATGCTAAAACTAACTTATATCATCATGAAACAGTGATTTCTCGTACAGAAACCATGACGCATATTCGCAGTCATTAAAAAAAAAATATATTACTGTCGTCAAACGATAAACCACACACGCTTAATTACAAAGCCTAAATCCGGCAGGTAATTGCATTGTTTTATTGTTAACGATAGTGCCTGGGCTTAGGAGGACGCAGGTTCGATACCATTGATACCAGACACGGCAATCCTAATTTCAGTTTAACGCAACTTGCTGAAGTCAATGCATGCAAATACCTGAATAGTTGATTCAAAAGACGATAATATAATTCCTTCCATCTTCTTTATCCAAATCCTGTCCCAATTAGTTCCAAAAAGATGGGCAGCAACCTAAGACTGTCTGTGATAAATACTTCTTTGCTGCATTGTTATTTGAGATGGATTTTCAATCCATTTGCACTGATATCGGGAAGTCATTGCAGACAAATCATGAAACATTTGTTTTCTGTATCGTGCCACACGTCTAATTTTATTGATACAGAGCAATCAAAAAGTTCATTCATTCATTGTTTGAATACTTAAATTTAAGACTTGATAAGATGGATTACAGCATTTTCATAGTTCTTTCCACAGTTTTATTTGCGATAAGGTTTCGAAACATGCTGTGTTCTACTAAATGTTGGGAAATAGCAGCAGCGTATTTCCTCAGACTACAAATACGATGTATTTTTGTCAGAATAAAGGTCTTCACACAGTTTTATTTAGCTAGTTTTAGCTTTGAAAAACAATAAACATTGGCTATTATTTCTTAATGATTACCTTTTACAAGCCGTTGCTGAATTGTGTTCTAGAAAATCGACGTTAATGTTACTGAATGTTATGAGACAAATAAGGGGACACAATGCACGTCCCATGATTTATGTCCTAATGCGAAAAGATGCAGCCCGGCCTTTTCAAGATCTGAAAATTTGTGGTGACAGTTATGGCGCATCCAGCAGCTTAATACTGTTTTATCGCTGACATTTGTTATAGCGAGGTGAGACCGCAACCGTGTCAGCAGCTGCCATACAGATTTTCATACCACACACCTTGGTAAAAAAAAAACTACACGAAACTCTCTTCCAGCAGCAATAATTTACAGGAAGGAGGATATTACTATCTATATTTCAAAACAGTAAAATACACAGTATGCGACCTCAGAGCAAAAGAAGAAAAAAATAGCTGTTCTGGTGTTAGTAAAATGTCAATTATTATTCATTGCCATTATTATTTTTATAAGTTACTGCCTCATAAACTACACATTTTACAAACAAAAATATGCATATCATAGAGCATTTATGCTACACGAATCCTGGACAAGTGGCAATATATAAGTTCTCCCTTTTGCAACACCTAGTGGAAAAATTGGTCAAATTCTTAATTACATAGAAAATTATATGCATGAGAATCAATTCTTTGCGTGTTAAAGTTCATTCGTAAATAATAATAGAAATAAAATTTCCAATACAATCAGGAATATCAAACATTTAAGATGGGTGGTTAAAAGTTCACGCTTAGCATACGGGAGGCCGACGACTCGATTCCCAGTTAGACAAATCAAATTTCAATTATATATTCCCTCCCATAATTAGTCCAGGTGATGTCTATATGGTTCCATTAAATAAACACATGGCCGAATTCCTGCCTATTCATTGCCCCCAATCGCCTCCACTCTCCTGAAAGTGGACGGCCCCAAAAATCCTAAGAAATTAGAAAAGATAATGAAAAACATATATTTTATAATTCCGTACAATATATATGAATTTTGAGTACAAAGTTTATTAATTAACTAAAATAATTTGTTTTCTTATGATTGTTTGTGTTTTCTGATCCAAAATCCGTTTTGTTTCTTTGTGTGATCAACAAGCTGAAATACTCACATTATCAGGGCGTAAAAATCAATTCATTGTATGACATTGTTGGCCGGGAGATCCCGAGGGATTGTTCTGCCCCCAACTGATGGAGTTCGTGATTCCCTGCGCCTGTGACGTACTTCACATTACACAGCAACCTATGCCTGAGTTGAAGAGTGGATTAAGGATCACTGAAAATCTCAGTCGGGACCGATATTGAAGCTGGGAATCCTTTAAATCAGTGGTCCGCAACCTTTTCCATCTCGCGGCACACCATAAGGTTATACATAAATCTCGCGGCACACCTTACCGGACGGATGGTTGAGCAAAAAATAAAAATAAAAAAAACAACATAAAACAAACAACAAAAACAAACAACAACAAAAAAACAAACGACAAAAACAAACAACAAAAACAAACAACAAAAAAAGAAGGGTCCTCACAACACGAAATTATTTGCGTGTACAGCCTCCTAACACGTAAAAAATTATAGCTACAAACAGCGGTTGCATAATAAAATTAATAATCAGGCACTTTTATATTACTATTAAAGTAAATAATTGTACACATACCTTCAATGTGACCCAGTCAACGTCGAGAAGCCCAATTGACATAAATATGTAGCTGGTTAGCCAAAACGTATCTAAAGGAACTTCGAGAAGCTTTAATTTCAAATTTCTATCAGATTTTAAATCTGCGAGTTAATTGAAAGATGTTCCGAATTTGCAACTAACGGATCACGAACCCGGTCGAAATCTTCAACACTTTCTCCAAAGTACTTTTTGAATCTCTGCTGCAAGACTTCTAAATGTGCTTTAATTAAGTCCATAACCATTTTATTACCGTCATCAAGTGACCATAGAGTCGGGACCATCTCACACGACCCATTTTCAATCCTCTGTAACCACAAATCCAGATTGTTCTCAAATCCTTTAATCTTATTCATACTAACAAGAATATTTTCGTTCCTACCTTGCATTTTGATGTTCAGCTCATTCAAGTGTACGAAAATGTCGGAAAGATATGCCAACTTACATACCCATTCGCCATCTGCGAATAAATTCGCGTACTTGTCTTTCAACAGTCAAAAATGCCTGGACCTCTTCTCTGAGTTCAAATATTCGCGTTAACACCTTTCCTCGTGACAGCCAACGTACTTCTGTATGTAGCAGGAGTGTAGTGTGTTCTGAACCCAATTCCTGACATAAAACAGAAAATAGTCTCGAATTAAGGGACCGCGATTTATGAAGTTCACGAATTTTACTACTTCATCCAGCACATCTTTCAGAGAAGGTGGCAGAGACTTTGTAACAATGGCTTCGCGGTGAATGAGACAATGATCACATCGTATGTTGCGATTTATTTCGCGTACTTTAGCTGCAAATCCTTTCACTGGGCCTATCATAGCAGCCGCTCCGTCTGTACAAACACTAACTCAATCCTTCCATGTTAATTCAATAAGGCGCAAATATTCATCGGTCAAACGAAATATTTCTTCACCGGTAGTATGCTCTGGAAGTGTTTTTCAAAAGGAGAAATTACTTACAATTACATCTCCATCGATGTAGCGAATGTAAGCCAGAAGTTGTGCATGGCGACTAATATCTATGGACTCGTCGATCTGAAGTGAGAACTTCTGACTGTTGTTGATTTTCTCCTTCATAATGTCTTCAATATCACGAGACATATCAATAACTCGGCGACTGATTGTGTCAGCAGAAAGAGGAATTTTTGAAACTTCACTAGCAGAATCTAAACCCAGCACTATTCTCACCATCTCTTTACAAACAGGCTTTAACAGCGTTTCACCTATTGTAAGTGTGGTTTCTTGGCCTTTAAAATAAGTTCAGCTGCCTTATAATAAGCTTCCTGTACTTTTTCTGACACACGTACGTCAAGAAAGTTCTTTGTTTTTTCTTATTTTCCAACAACCTAAGAAAATAATTGACATCTTTGTCTGACAGATGTTTTGTTGACAAATGTCGTTTCAATTTACTGGGAACCATTGCAGCGTTGCTGAGTTTTTCACCACAAACGATACATTCGGGGATTGGGCACGTTTTTTCATCACACCGAGAAAACCCATAGGATAAGTATTTATCACTGTACTTCCGCTGCATTATCTTTTGTTTCTTTCTTTCTGACTCAACGCTTTCATTAGTTGCACTCATAGACGGAACACTCCATTCAAGGAATTTGTCCATCTTGAAGAAATAAAAGTCTACTAATTGTAATAGAAAATATCAAGACAAAATACTAACACAGTTTTCGGTCCACTTTAGAGCACAGCTATGATAAACTGAAGTAACTGTAAGAAGCGGGATTTATACACTTCAAAGAAGTCACATATACGGTGCCGATTCTTTTTACAGCGATGTCTAACAAAGCATCGGTGCAACGGAACAGGAACAAAGTAGTATTGTTGGATAAGCACCAACACCGACATCCTAATAAAATATTATAAGGCTAGGGAAGTTCTGTTAATCCCAGCAGTTTAGACTGAGGGAAAAGCACATACACATAACATGCGGTAAATATAGCGGAACCGCAAAGCGCAGTAGTAGGGGCGAGGAATAAAATGTTTAAAAAAATGAATAAAGAAAACTAATAGCAAGTGTGAAAATAAATAATATTTAATTTCTTAAAATACGACTATACGTAACAATTCGCGGCACATGAAACTAAAATGTAATTAATAAAAAATTTGTCAATTAATTTCTTATATTTGGTAAAATTTCGCGGCACACCTTTCACCTTGTCGCGGCACACCACTGTGCCGCGGCACACCGGTTGCGGACCACTGCTTTAAATCACGGGTAAGACACCTTAACCATTGAGACGCCAGACCGCTCAGATATGAGGTCATAATTATTATATATGTATTAATTATACTGCGTATCATAGGTGGAAGAACAAATGTATAGAAACAAGATATCTTATTCCTCTAACGCAAGATATTTGGAATGAAATGATCTTGGGAGGCCAAATTAATAATGTAACGCTAGATCTTCCAAAGACATTTGATAGAGTGTGCTATAAAATGGTACTGAATATGGTGAAATGTATTGGAGTGGATGAAAAAGTTATTTCCTGGGTAGAAGAATTCTTAGAAGGTAGAAAGCAAAAAGTTAGGGTAGGAAATGCAGTATCAGTAGAAGAGTAAGTGAAAATTGGAGTGCCACAGGGTAATGCATTGGGACAATTGTTAATCGTCATTCAAAAGAATGATTGTGTTGGTGGATTACTGTCAGAAGTTAAATTGTTTGCAGGCTATTTAGGTGGGTACGTCAAGATGGGATGAAGAAGATAAATGCAAAGAACAGTCTGCTTATTAGGTACAGAAATAAAAAAAAAACTATACATTGGTCGTAGTTATAATGAGGGGAAAGAATTTTTTTGTTTTTGCTTAAATATCTTGGCATAACAAGCTCGACTGGACAGGACACATTAGTCGAGTAGTGGAAAGGATTTCAAAATCCTTCACCTACTGTATAGAGTGGTGAAGTGGTGTAATAGAGAAGTACCATAAGGGAGTTGGGTTACAAAACGTTGGTCAGTTCATTGCTTGTATATGGTAGTGTAGTATGAGACCCACATTCTGAGTATCAAATGCAGGGGTTATAGAGGGTGCAAGAAGGGCTGCCAGATTAGTATCTGGATATTACAGCAGAACACAATCAGTGAGTAATATGATAAAAGAGTTGTAATGGTATTCATTGGAAGACAGGAGGAGGATGAAGAGAGTCACGGGAGTATACAAGGCGTATTTTGGTGATGAGGCGTGGAGAGATATGTGCGGAAGAATTAAGGGAGGTGCTTCGAAAGTAAAAGTTGTCCATGACCACAAACAGGCACCATTAACGCTTAGATAATTTAAGGATGAAATTAGTAGAGGCAAAAAGTAGGTTGGAAAAGGAAATGTGGAAAAATAGTTGTGTGGGGAAATCGCCTCCGGGTAAAGCGCTATATCGCAATTATATTAATTTAGTCTAAATATCACTTTAATAACACTCATTAATCTTTTACTGTTCTTTTGAATGAACGTGTCCAAGGATGTTTTTCAAATAATTTTTAAAATACTTGACGTAAGCATTTATACTAACCCACCAGTGTTGCCTTGTGCTTAGGGTGTACCCAACAGGTCCAGGTTCCAATCTCAGCTCGAGCGTGGTGGGTGAGCGGTTAACCCTCTGGCCTCGTATCCGGGAGGACACCGGTTCGAATACCCTGCCGGGCATCCAGATTTGGGTTATTCGTGGTTTCGCCAAATCACTCCAATTGAATGCCGGAATGCTTCCTTTCAACGGCCGCGGCCGAATCCCTTCCAGTTCCTTGTCCCCCTTGTCTAAAGGCCTCGACTTCGACAAAGAGTAAAGCCGTAAGTAAAAAAAATAAAAAATAATCAAATCTCAGTTGTCCTGATTATGTTTTTCATGCGCTCTCCCTCTATGACGTAGGCCTACTTTATGGATTCCCAAGCTGGGGTCGTTAAGACTTGTCAGTACGGGGAGGGGGTGGAAGGACTTGAAAACCTTTATTAAAACATTACAGACTTAATGAGTTTCCTATAAGATTTCATTGTTAGTAGTGAAAAGTAGGTATTTACATTAATATATTTTTCTCGGGCTTCCAGCCGTGTTAAGCTGTCATATTTGCGGGACGTTTCGAAGGCGTATTTACATTGTTGTAGGGGGCAGTGCCGGATCTGAGGGGAGGTTGGGTGGGGGGGGGGGGTTCAAACCGGGGTGCTTGTTCCAGGCAGAAACTTCGAGGGAAGGCGTCAAAATCATTTTTTATGGGCGGTAAATGGCAAATTCATGTGGCGACGTACTTTTTTTCGGCTGTGTGACAGAATATATAACAGCTCCTTACTACTCCGGGTGGAAAATTCATGTTTGAAGGGGCGCCACTCTCAAGTTTTTTCCCCGGCTCAGAAAATTCGTATATACACCAATGGCAGGGGAATGAGGGAAGCGGGACAATGTTTCT
The DNA here is from genome assembly GCA_031002005.1 of Vandiemenella viatica. Lineage (NCBI taxonomy): Eukaryota > Metazoa > Arthropoda > Insecta > Orthoptera > Morabidae > Vandiemenella > Vandiemenella viatica. Next base: position 152,331,695 of record JARYHS010012519.1, on the reverse strand, counting down.
TTCGGGTTAGATGGCGTAGTAAGAAAAGCTTTGGGAACTTCTTAATGGTACATAACGGTCTTCAGTCTCCACCTCACAACATACAATACTGAAACAAAAATACGATAACCATTCAGAACATATGTTAGACGTTTCACAAATAGGTGACAACTCTTCGTTTTCCCCAACAGGACAGTAGTGACGGCAAGTAATTACATACATCGATAATTGATCACAGCATGTAAAACAATAATATTTCATATATTTATAGCTTCACAGCATATCTTATACTTCCAATGAACTAGGCTAGTGTTTATTGTTACCCGGGGGACTGACGAGTTTCTGTGTTTCATGTCGTACATTTATCACGGGTTATCAGTTCGCTGTTGATCTTGGTGCTCTATACACGGATCGCGGTGCTGCTAAGCGAAACTCATTAGCCTCACAGTTCCGCTGTACAAATCTTTGCAGGTTTTCCGTGTTACGGCTCAGCCCACCGAGCCTAGCGGAGTGTAACTAATGGACGGCCGGTGTGTGGGTGTCGGCGGCTCACTACAAAGGAACAAAAGGATCGCCGCCGGTATCGACTCCTCCCCGGGATTCAGTATCGACCACGTTCGCCCTCATTACGATAGTGCGGCGCAGCTCCTTTTGTGCGCCTTGCTGATGCTGTTTTCAGATTAAACACCGGACGCACCACATACGTTGTCTCTTACAGGGGTCCAAACACTCCCCCGTTTCCCTGCTTCACGCTCTAGCTTCCATTCTGGCCACCCACCATTCATGGTTCTCATCCACTACCTGTGAACACATTACTACATTCATGAGACTACAGTTGTGCACAATTTGTCAACGAGGTAGTAAAAATCTCACTGTTTTCGATTTGGATAGAAAAATAACTGTTTTGCTTCTCTTATTTTCCAGTTATATTCTTACCCATTTTTTTAAGTTAAACATCTTTGGGCTCGGTAGGAAGAAATTTTTTGTCACACGTTACGTTACGTGTTACGCGTTACGCATTACACTTAACGCATTAGGTGCACATGCGTTGTAATGGTCTGCGCATGCGCGCTTAGCGATACTTTGATGGAAACAGCTTCTCATGTTTAACAAAATATCAAATTAAACGTGAAACATACATTTCTTATTTTCGTCTTCATAAACCTTTGATTCCAAAAGTAAATTACACAAATCACCAAATACAACGGAGTAGAATAATGATAGTAATAAATAATAAGCTTAACTAGGCAGGACATATTGGACAGGTAGTAGTAAAGGGTTTAAAAATCCTTCACCTGTTGGAGAGAGTGATGAGGCGATGAACGAGAGAAATAAAGGAACTGGGTTACAGTACACTTTCGTGAGACCATTGCTTGAAAGTACTGGACCCACATTTTAGGCGTCAAATACAGGAGTTGGTGAATTGATCAATAATTTAGCAAAAACTTTAAAACAATTTAAAGTTGAAATTTGTAGAGGGCTAAAGTAGGTGGGTACATGAAAGGGGGGTGGGAGAAATGTGTGTGGGGAAAATGCCACCGGAGCGTGCGCTCCATCGGAGTTAAATTAAATTTTAAAAAATAAATTAATAATAATAGTAATCATCATCATCAATATAAATATATATACAGGGTGGCGCAAAAAGAACGCATGGATTTGATTTGATTAGTATAAGTGTTCGGAGTAGAATGTACGGGTTGGGGATCTGTTGTTTTGTAGGTTAGAGCGTCCAGTTTCAATAGCAATGGCACAGTGGTCCGTGCAGCATCGCGTTTTCGCTGTTGAACATTTTATCAAAAGTAATGAATCTGTTATCACAGTTCAACGTATTTTCAGAATACAGTTCAATGTTCCGCGAAATGGTTTGATTCCTGATCACAACACAATAATTCGTTGGGTTCACTCTTTTCGGAAATCCGGAAGTGTCATGAAACAGAAGTCGTCTGGTCCTCCTCGTACAGTGCGAACCCCAGAAAATGGCGACAGAGTAAGAGCATCTGTTCCTCAAAGACCTCGCCGCTCCACAAGGCCGCGTGCTCCAACTCTGGGTTTGTCTCGTCGCTCGCTGCAGCGCGTCCTGAAGAATGAGTTACAATTTCATCCTTACAAAATTATGATCATGCAGAAGATTCACGAACGTGATCATGAGCCACGGAGACTGTTTTGTGAGAGAATGCTTGATGTTCTTGCTAATGATGATGTTTTGTTTATGATGAGCGATGAAGCTCACTTCCATTGAGACGATTATGTAAACAAACAAAACTGTCGGTATTGGGCAGCAGTCAACCCACAAGAACTGCATCACTGCACAGTTCAAAAGTGACCGTTTGGTATGGAGTTTCAAAAGCGGGAATCGTTGGGCCTTATTTTTTTGAAGAGGGTGGTGTTAGTGTAACAGTGAATTCTGAACGTTATGTTGCAATGCTACGCAATTTTTTGCGGTCACAACTTGACACTTTAGGGATCAACATGGCAGAGATGTGGTTCCAACAGGATGGAGCCACCGCCCACACGGCGAATGATTCCATGGCAGTTATCCGAGAAATGTTTCCACAACACGTGATCTCACGTTTCGGCGATGTACACTGGCCTGCACGCTCACCAGATTTGTCGCTTTGTGACTTCTTTTTATGAAATTACTTAAAAAGTAAAGTTTACTGCAACAAACCTCGTACACTCAATTATCTGAAAGTTGCAATAGGAGAAGAAATCGCTGCTGTTTCACATGACACTTCGAAGAAAAGCTTTTAATGTGTATACACGAAGAAGGCCGTCATCTGTCTGAAATTATTTTTAAGTGTTAAGTGCAATTCATAAACTGGGTAAATTACATATTGTATTGATGTGAGTACATTTTCTGTGTGACCAAAATAAAGCCAATTATAACGGTTTGATATTCATGTGTTCTTTTTGCGCCACCCTGTATATATAATATAAGAGATTGCATTTTTTACAAGTAAAAATGTTGTTTTCCTAATGTCTCTCTCTTCCTATTGAATATAAGAACGGTCATCAAATAACTGTGACGAATTTGTTTTCCGATGTAAATGCTCTACAGATAAAATACAAAATGCTTGATTCAATAGTTTATCATTATCCGAAATTTTTGATAACTTTCATTTGTTTACGAGAATAATTTGAACAAATTTCCTACTTACTGCACTAACACAATAATGATAATATTGATAGTCCACTGGAGTGGAAAAGAAACATCCAAAATACACAGAAAAAATAAGAGGAAAAATATATAGAAAAGGTGTTTATGAGTTCTTGTCCGTCTACACACTAATAAACGATTTTTTCGTAACTGCGACTATTTCTCTAATTGCTTCACGATTGAGGTAAGAACTCGGTGCAGTGAAAGATCGATGCGTCAAAATGTGGCATCACGCTCCGACGTCATGCTGGGATGCTCGGCCTAGGCGTCACCTTGGCTCGTTATGCAGAAACGACATGCAATGGCGCATGCCATGCCTGCTCTAGATGATTTATTTATCTCAACGGCTGTTGTTATTCTAATGACGTTTACGTGTTTTTAAGATAGACTGTCTGGTAACTGTACACTAGACACGTCAAAAGTTGTTAGAATTGACACAAATGATCAGCAAAAAGTACAAGAATATTTACTTTAAAAAATGTTTTATATTTTTTATAACAGTATGAAGTTTAAATGTAGGGATATGTCTGAACGAATAGACGTCATTATGAAAGCGACAGATGTTGCTCAAATGCAATCATTACACGGAATGGTGGAAAAATATTTTAGTTCAATATATATATATACTGTTTATTACGTAGCTCGGGCTCAACTCCTCCATCGCCTGAATATTTTCGACAATCCAACTTGTGACTGCAGTAACAATGAAGAAGAAACACAAAGCCACATTTTTTTTTCTGCGGTAAATACACTGCAGCACATGACTACCATCATCACTACCAACTCTTCTAGCTTCAATGAATATAAAAAATACAGGCTCCGGTATGGTTATGCTGCCAGACAAAACGTAACCATCCAGTGGTCACGCTGGTAGAAAGACCCATATTCCTGTAAAACCGACAGAAACAATAGACTTTGCCTTTATCTCTATATGTGTTTATGTCCAAGTGAATGAAGTGTATATGATATGACCGTATGGCAACTTACCAAATGCCAAATAAATTATGAAAAGATTAATGTTGTTGTAGTACATTTAGTCCCTTGTTGTTTATGTTTATTAGGTAACCAATTGGTGAGCCCCTAGGATGTCGAAGTGTCCATTGTGTCACACCGCCCAGAGAGCTTATTCCGCCCTTCACTGGCCGGACGTATGGTTTGAGCAGCCGCCAATCGGCTTCGGAGAATCTGATGCAGCCAAAATCGCTAATTGGGTCGTTAGTGTGCAGGCGATCCTTTGACGTGGAGGATTGGTCGTCATTAAGGGGCTCGCCAAACACGATAGCTCGGCTTAGCGGAGGGCCGCACTTGTCCGCGGGAAAATGAGCTGCCAACTTAACGTGAAGGCACGTCGAAAAACTTTTCCGTTGCCGATCAGACGAGGCTCGTCAAGTTGGCTGCTTTTGACTTGAACCGCCGGCAAGTTGTCATTAGCTACGAGAGTCCTTAAACAGAGTTCTCTTTTAGTCTCAGCGGAAGTAACTGCAGGTTTTTGAACCAAAGAGAAAACATCTTTAGAGTAAGTAAAGTTTACACTATTTTCGCCACGTTAAGACACATCACCTTTAATATCAAACTTCTACCAAGTTATGTAATTATTTCGACAAATGTGAAAATAACAATAAGGGATGCATGAGAAACAGAAGTCTATAATTTAACAGAACTATCTGAAGCACTGTAAAAGATAGGAAAGTTCCGTAGAGCAGATGTCAAAATTTGTGGCTGACTGGGTATCATGCAATGGTCCTGTGATTTAGACATCTACATAATTCACCTCATTAATAGAGGAAAACGCGACTATCCAAGAGACTACATGGTTATCACTGTACTAAATTCCGGCTCATTATTTATTATTATTGACCCAGAGTGTTAGGTGAGCGGTAACTCTTGGGCGTCGCATACCCATCCGGCCATTTAGAATTAGGTTTTCTGTGATGTTCCCAAATCGTTCCAGGCGAATGCCGAGATGATTCCTTCAAAAGGCCATGGCTGAATTCATTCCAATTCCTTGCCCAAAATCTTTTCCCACCTATAATGACGAGGCGTAACGCCATATGGAAAATATACAAATAAATTGATGCATAATCTATACAAATAAAACGCTAACCTTGGTCACGCTGCCATTCTTGATTGCTGTACTATCAATGACCGGAAACTAGCATAAGCCCGTGACCGTGTTTGCGTATCGTCACTGGTCTAGAATAGTCACAGATTTTAGGATGAAAGATTATGACAGGTTGACCTGTTTCGAGGTAAATAAAATCTCTTGAGCTTGAAGAAATCAGAAGCATTAACATAGGTAAGTATTAAACACGAACAGGGACGATAGCGCAATCGTATGATTGTTTCAAAGGTCATAGACTCTAACTTGCTTAAATACAAACTTGACTCGTATTTGACCCTTAAAGTTCACTCTGCAAAATTTAAAAAATTAATGTTTGCTTCGAAAGCATCATGTTGTTTTTTTATTGAGACAGCGCAAACACTAATGTAATCATTGGTCATAGTATCTGTGAAGGCCAGAGAACTTAATACACATTCCATATTATCCGAAGAAATGAATTGCCAGAATAGTTGATTCTGTAACATATTTGGTCTGATATGCACTTAAAATTACCTAATAACTCACGTATAGTGAACATGAACAAGTGCCATTAACCAAAGTGGTCAGTAAAATACCTAAAAAGTAAATAAACCGTAATGCATAAACTATGGTTAAGCAACAATATTAGTGAATGTTCAAATTAAATTGAAATTTATCCTAAGCCGTAATGACAATTTTCATTAGTGGTTACAGCAGAGACAATGAGTAATTTAATTTTTTAAAGTTTTTTTAAGTGTCTTTTATTAGCAATACATTACTGAAAAACAGATCCACGTTTTTTCAGCCGCAAAATGTTTCAATACTTTTTTACTGTGAAACGCTACAAACAGCAAACTTAATTAATGTACTATGGCAATTAATTTGGTAGCAGTTGCTCAGCTATTAAATTGTGGACATAATCACGAATTTCTTCTAATGGCATCTTTGGGTGCTATTTTGCGAGCGAAAGCTGACACGTGATATCGTTCTCCATCCAATAGCTATTGAGGTGAGTGAATGAGTCTCCTCACGAAATTATATAGTAGATTACGAGAGTTATTGAATGTCATTTCTATTTAGTTGAGCATCCGCGAAGAGATTAATTGCTAAAACAATTAAAGAAACGTATGTATTACATTTAAATCAACATATTAATATTGTTTATTGATTTTGTCTTTTATTTTAGTTCGATATAGATGTTTTTGATAAAATGTTTGTAATGTAAGAGAAATACTTTAATTTTCGGGCAGCAATGTTAGCGGAAGTTTTCATAAAATTAAAATTTAGCCTGGATCAGAATGACAGCTGGCATTTCACGATTCAGCAGAGGGTGTAAGTAATTAAAAGTAACTTGTTTTCTTGAGGTCACATTACTTCGGTTGAATGAAAGTAGTTCCACAATGATCACTAGCTATAGAGCCTAGACCACGATTAAAATTAATATTATCTGTCATATCGTAAGATGTTAAGATTTAATTTTATTTTGATTTGCTTTGCTTTCGCTGACGCCATATTCATCCACATGTTACTACGTCAGCTTGTCAAACGTTATAATATGTTAATCATGAAAAAGAAACATGTAAGAATTCGTGAACATTTCGGATGTAAGTAACATGAGATACAATGTATTAATTACGAGTGATCGAAACTTCGATTATCTAATGGCGATACTAGCAGAGTTTGTGGTTAGTTTGAAATGCATCCTGGACCAGGTTGACAACTGATACTTTTTACCACAGCGTAAGGCCGAGAAACTGCATTAGCGAAATTTTATAACGATTCAGGATGACAATTGAAACATTTTGCTACAGCATAAGGCATGAGAATTTTATAACATTTAAGCAACTCCTAGTATGAACAGGACTTGCGAAAACATTTAACTTTACCCGTAATTTTTGACGGGATTTGTAAATAGAAACAAATAAAAGGCGTGGAAATTTTCATAGGCTACTTTCACTGTGGCAAACATTAACGTCACGAAATTTCAATCCTGTTGTAACGATGTTTTTACTGTAAAACGGTTAGTATAAAACTATAAGAGAATTAATGTCACAGACAATACTAGCATTAATGGTCTTTTATAAAGTAATAATAATAAGAGGAATTTATTTTGGGTTGTCGTACGGAAAAAAAGATACCTTATTTATTTAAATGAAATAATTATCTGCTCTATATGAAACATGAGAGAGGAACAGTCAGCTGGGAGTAAAAAATAAATAAATTAAAAAATAAACATTGAACGTCTCCGTCGTTTTTCAGTCCAAGATCCAACATGTACAAAACCATAAAGCCATTGATATAAGCTGCTGGCCATGTAATCATTCAAGACAGCGAGGATGAGCAGCATATGGCAGTTTATCAGCAGCAGCTAATGTTCAATTAAGTAATTGCGCTCAATGGAAATGGCCCATTTGGATCTAACACTGTATTTAAAAACGTAACACTCGAAACATTACAAATCTCCATTATACTGTGACATAACATATGAAGGACACAAAGACGTAAAAAAAAATAAAAAAAATTAACGCTTATCAGATAGAATTTGACACACCAGCACGTCTGACGGAAACCTTAGGCAATGGCAGGCTTAGTTTTACCAAACGGGCCTGAGTCATGGGTCTCAAGGAAAACAGAATTCTATCAGGCAGGAAAAAAAAAAATCTGAAACGAATTTCGAAGGTGAAAAAAAGCCTCTGATTCACGATGGTCATAAACAACTTGGTGTGGAACTTAAAAAAACCTCAGAAAAAAACAGAGAGGAATAGCATCTGCTTCCATATACCAGCTGAAAAAACTAAAAAAAGTTCTGATTAAATCCTTTCAGCGAAATGAATAGCGATGGAGGGAAACCAATGACAAGGAAGGTAAAATGGAATGGTCTATTTGAGCCGAAAACATTTAAAAAAAAATAAAAAAGTGGAAGTTACACTGTTGTTAATTATATAGAAAGAACAAGTAATGAATGTAGAAAATTTCTCCTGCAATTGCCTGTTGAAACAATAAATAATACAAGTTTTTAATCCCGTCAAAAATGGCGAGCTGAACCCAGAATTCTGGAGATTAATATATTCGAGTTTACTACAACATTGAAGTTGAATAAAGGGAAAAATTCTGGATCGAATATAAATACCTTGTATGAGCGTCAGAAATAACGGGTAGAACGGTGTGTTCTGGCAGATCATTTCCTCAGAGATGCTTAACTAAATACATTCGTTATCAAATGTCGCTCATAATCCTAAAAAAACGCTTAATTTGATACTTTTTTCTTATTTTACTATAACAACTACATCGCTGTATAAAAAATATATACATCAACTAAAAATAAATAAACGAAAAGGACTATAAAGCAATGTGTTAATTTTAAATCAGAACATACTTTTTCAGTGTTCAGGCAATTAATTTCTTCGCATTTCCTTAGCTAAACAGAATTTAGTTCCATTAATTCCATTATCTGAATAATATAAAGACTGTAGTATACTTACTATCAACAATTCTGTTTATTTCTTTCTAATGTTCCTGCGAATGACGTAAATCCCGGAAGCACTAATTTGCACTGTGTCCACATTTTCATTTGGAATGGTGGATGGAGTCTTCCCTCCTTTGGCCTGAAGCTAATCGCAGCCAATATCCGGCTGAGCTCTTCGGGCAACAATCTCACGCGCCACGGACGATGCTAATTGCGTTTCACGAGTCCGCAATTAAAAAAACAACAGCGGAGGAACTGACATCCGACCGGCAATCTCTTGTTTTAATCCGACCTCCCCTCTGCCAGTATTCCATAACGAATGCCAATACTACGGAAAATGTAAACAGGTAGGGGAAGTGCTTTGATTGGCAGGATACCTCGTGCCTGTGGAATATTCGATCTCGAGTGGAATGGCTGCCCAGGACGATAAAATATCGCTGGATGTGGTAAACGGGGAAAGAGGAAGGATAGAGCGTGGGGGAGAAGAGTAGAGGGATGCTGGGTTCATACATATCTGATTTTTCTTTCTCATCCAACACGTCAAACAAATGGGGTAGGAATATCGGCAAATATTTAAATACGAGGGTACCAGCCTTCCCTCTGCTTGTGTTCGTGTCGTTTACGTCACGTTACATGAAAGATCTCCCTTTGTTTTGCATGTCGTATGCAGTACTGGACAGAAATTCGTTCAAAATGATACCAGAAGTGTTTATGCAGCATTAAATATGCATCGTCAGTGTGAGGAGATTATATATACACTTTCCAGATGGCATTTTTTGTATCTACAGGAAGCTGCTTGAAATTATAAAATTTATTTCTCTTTTTAACAGCTTCTCTTTTTATTCTACTTTGTTTTTTAACTGTCGAGTATTATTAAATTTTACAAATAATTCGGTAATTAATGTTTTCTTCCGTTTATTAATTAAAAATATCTTACGAGAATAATATCTTTAGTGTCTAGTAACCTTGAAATTCAAAGTTAAACGCAAACTTGCATTAATATTTTATAAGGAGAACTATATCGTAGTGCAAGAACTGAAATCAGGCGGTGGAGCTTCTGACTTCTGACACGTGGCAAAGACCCTGTAAAGGATTGGCCGTGGTTACAGTGGTCTACAGTGGGCGTTTTAGGATATTATTAAATAGAGCGACTATCAAGTGGGCATATTAATATGGAATTATATTGAATTGTCAGTCTGACACCAGGCGAGTTTAATGAAGCAGATTCGCCGACTGCGTTAATTAGTAGTCGATGAAGGCTAACATTACTCTTAGCAATAGATAGACATGTACTTCTTACCTTTGGGACATATTACTCAGATGATATACATTATATCTGAAACAACTGGGTAACTTACTCTAACGACTGATAAATGATTGGGAAACACCAGCAGAATGGATTGAATGAGAGTATTTATTCTTAGATACCGACATAATACATTCGTCCGCATTTTCAACTAAGTTATGGCGGGAGGAGTGACACGCACAGTAGCTCCCAGATTTACCAATATGGTATCAACAATAATCAGACGTGAGATACTGATTTAAATATGGCATGACTAGGAAACAATGATAACTGTTAAGATTATGAATAACCAATGAAAACCCAACGCGAACATTATAAAACATTGATGCAAGAGACTCAAGTTATAAGTTAAACTATGAATTTAGGAATGCATGATGATGCTGGAACTTAAGACAGACGAGCTATAGCACAGAGTGAAATACTAATACTACAAGAAGACTAGAACAGACTAAGTCCAACTGCCGTGCGGCAGCAGACCGACTCGCAACTATTACCTTGCCACATCGTGTCAGTCCGTTGGTCAACTGAACTACTGAGAGCGAGACAAGATGGCGTCTCCCTTTAAATACTATCAAGTCACTGGCTATTGCTCTGCGGCATGTGTATGGAATTCGCGACTCAGCACTTGATGCCGCTACGGCTGTGCCCTAAGTGGAGCAGCTCTCTCGAATGTTGACGAATCAATCTTACAACATTTATACTCACACCCATAATAATATTTGGACCTTTACAACCCCTTAAGATCTCTTCTAGTGCCTAAGATTGTACTGGAAATGCGGATCAATACTTCTACGAATCGTGCTGGAAGTGACAGAAGTCGTAGCAACTCCCTGACCGTTACCTCCACTTAGATCGTAAAATCAATATTAATTCAGTATTTATACCATTATTACTGATTCGAGTCCCATGGTGATATTACAGTAGAACGTCAAACATTCATGTCTCTCGAAGCGGACTGTTGAATATGAACACTCAAAGGGTAATATATTGTTAATAGTTCGTTTAATGAATAAAATTCGTTGCCTTAGGAAGCATATCTATAATTAATAGTTATTTGAGTATTGGAAGCTATATACGTAAATGATCATTACTAGTTAAATTTAGACGTTATTACCAAACTACTTGAAGTGTGTGTCCTTATGTTTTAATTTGCAGCCACAACCACCTAGCGCAGACCACTGGTGTTAGTGTGTGGTATTAGCATCGAGTATTCCATCGCGTACTGAGTTGGTGGCTGTCGTTAGCTGTGGGGGTGTGGAAGGTATAGTGGTTGAAAGTGGTAGGCCTAAGGCAGCTTCATATCTCGACCAAAGTGTTCTAAAAAATCTTTGAAACCTTTTAGAATATAGTATAGTGTTCTTGAATGTACTAAAATGTTCTAGAATGTTCTTGAATAATGTTCTAGATTGTGAAATTTTTCAGTTATTAGCAAATATAAATAATTTATATACAACATATTTAGTGTGTGAACCGAAAGTGACTGGACTTTCACTAGTGGCTTGCTGATTTGGCAGGAAGTAACATAGGCTACTTTTTATCCTGGAAATATTTTAGGTTCTGTGCAAGAACATAAAAGTCTTCAAAATTATTGACAAACAAGCACTAAGTCGTGGGTTCCAACTACCCATTACTATATCACAATGATTTTAAAATTATGACATTTACATCCGTAGAATATCATACTCTGTCTTCCGAATAATGAAATTCACTTTACTGACTAAAACATTTAGTGCAATATTAAGTTTAACATAGATTACTTACGACTGGTATAACTGAATTATATATGAATTAAACTTATATTTATCAAATTAGGTGGGATTTCGCCTTGCCCGCTATTGGTTAAGCCATTGAATTTCATTTCAAAAGAAAGTACAAATGTCTAAGCGTCATGTTGTCACAGGTCACATCTATATCGATACACCGAGCCCAGTTTATAAGTCTTAATGTTCTGGCCTAGCATTAGGGAGGACGAGTGCTCAAGTCCCCATCTACATTTTTATTTCGTTTCTTGAAATAACTTCGGGTGAGTGCCGGGATTGTTCCTTCACAAGACCGTGAACAAATCCCTTTCTTGCTCCCAATCCTCTCCCACCTGTACTGATACTGATGTCAACCAGACACAAAGCCAAAATTAAAAAAAGTATTGATATCTCATAATTTTCATCAGAACTCAAAGTTATTTATTTTTCTACAGTTGTACAGTAGGTCCTAATAATTTTTCTTAAACGTTTTTCTAAGTAATTTTTTTCGAAAATATATAGGAATTTTAATGATGACGAAAACGATATGCCTTTATTATAAAAAAGTTCGCTCTGTTATAATTAATTCATCTACGTTTATATATTTCTTCCGAATACGGAATGAATGTCAGAGGAGGTAAGTAGATTATTGCCTTGTCACCTACCATGTTTCAGCGAAAATTGACTTTCAGCATTTTCTATAGTTTTTACATTTGTTCCGGGTATATTTAATAAATAAACCAACACCTGTCGTTTCCTTAAAAGGCAGATTGTGTTCATTGTTTTCTTCCTTTGACCGACATTTTTTTGCTTTCACGGCTGCTCAATATCTCAGCCTTCCCCCTGCCCCACGTTAAAACGCTCCCTCTACAGTCTCTTAATTCGGGCTACTGCGAGATCAGTCACGTTCCGTGTCTCAGCCGGCAGAGATCGATGCATGACCGATCCGGAAATTGTTTGCCGCAGGACTAGCACCCCTAAGTTGCCTGCCCTACAGGCTGTGGCTGCTACGAAGCGAAATCAGCTGTTCTCTTAGGGTGATATCTCATGTTGATTGTGTAGACTTTCACGGCCATTGTACGTATAAATCCACACGGAGAAACAAAATAATATATCTCAGGTACGTTTAAAGACTTCTAATGTAAACTCCATACCATTGAATCTGCAACTTTTCCCCGTAATAATAATACAAATAAACAGGTTTTTCAGCTGCGGACAGTATCTCTTCCAGAACTGTCGGAATCAGTAAATTTCTTCAGACAATATTTATTTAGATCATCACTACGCGTGGATCAATAGACACGCTTATTAATTATTATCGAAATCAAAATATGCCTACCAGTTATTTGTAATGAAAATGTAAAGGCTGATGGAATTCTTGCATGGTTAGTTTGCGGAACCGTTGTTAAGGTGGATCAAGTGACATTTTATAACATTTTATGAACATTGCGCGTTGTCTCTGATGGCTGACAATATTCCCAAGTTCAGACACAAAAAATTGACCTTGAACTAAGGGAAAGTTATCTTCCGGTCGTAAGCCACTAAAAGTGACTTTGATTTAATTACAAATTTCATACATTCATTCGGCGAAACACTGTACTCAAAAATCACAAAGGACGAGACGTCTAAAATGAGTTTAACTGTACTGTACGAAAAGTATTCGTTTCTTGGAATAGAAAGAAATGCAGCGCGATTTGGCTCATTAACTGTTATTTGTAGTGATAACGGTGCACCTGCATTTTAGTACAGCTTACTTTTTTGCGAATTTTACAAACGTTACCGCTGTTTGAGCGTTGAAGAAAATAATGAACACTTCTAACACATTCTTCCATTTAACAGAAATACCAATGAGCCCTGTAGGTGAATGACAACGCTTGGGTATTCTGGAGGCCGCGGGTTCAAATCTCAGTCAAATCATGCATACTTCGTTCCTCCATGATTTTTCCGAAATCACTAATTCAGAAAGGTAATGGTCGAATTACTTCTAGTTCCTTAACCCAAAACCACTACAGCCCCCAAAAAACTCGGCATTTATGAAACGTTAAGTTTTATGCAAGAATAAAACTGGGCCACCAAGAAAGTGGCCCGAAATATTTGTGGACAGCACTGCGAGAACAAGAGAAAATACACAGCCTGACAAAAAAATAATTGATGTGCCCGGAAAGAGAGAAGAAAATGAAATTAATCGTCACGGTTTGAGATGATTTGTGACGTTACTTAAATGTTTACAAAATCAAGTCAGGTTTTTTTTTTTTTACTGCTTAACATCTCTTAACAGCGAGGTCTTCACAGACGGGAAAGGATGGGGAGGCAAGGAATGGTAAGGAATTCGGCCATGGCCATTTGAAGGAAGCATCCCGGAATTTGCCTGGAGTGATTTGAGAAACCATGTAAAACCCAAATCTTGATGCCCGGACGGGGAATCGAACCGCCGTTATCCCGAATGCTAGGCCAGAACTCTAACCGTTACACCACCACTCTCGGTTGAGAAAGAACGGGCAGTATGAGCCCACTTATCAATAAGATGTTGCACCCTCGCTGGCCTGGATGTATACACCGATTCTGTTGGAATGATGTCATGACACTGCTGTATCCTCTCCTTAGGTCCTTGATATCCTGCATGCTGGTACTGGCGTCCTAGATGGTTGTACGCATGTTCTAGCGGGGCAAATATAATGATCTTCCTGGTCATGGGAGAGCCCCAACACCAGAGAAAAATCATAGAGACACCGGTCGTGTATGGATTAGCATTGTCCGGCTGAAAAATGGCACCACGACACTGTGGCATGAGATGAAACACATGGGGACGCAGAATATCCGTGACTAACTGTTGTGTTCAGGAGTTTGAATGATATGGTCCACGAGGATCAAATAACGTATTGTTATGTCTGCACAGAAAAGCACGTTTCCCGTGTGAAATCTGAAGTGATCAGCCGTTTAGTGAACACCACTTTTCAATCGACGCATTCACTCAGACAGTAACGGTCGGTGCCAGTGCCGTTCCGCGCGGGCTTATTGAACGGCGGGTTGCCTCCTGCCAGGGGCGCCGCCCTAAGCAAACAAATACGACGGCCGCGGGCTCCGGGTGCAGTACCGCACACCGGCGTCCACATTATGCTCCAGACACAAACAGGACGCCGTCCCGTCTCAGCTGTTTATGTTTGTGCCTGTTGTCGTGTACCGGGGGTGCGATGGCACATATGTCGTCTGCCATCATATTCGTAATACTTGAGCTACTGGTCAGAAACTCGGACAACGAAATTTCCTGGAAGGTCAGATGCAACTGGAGCCACGTCATGAAACTAATTTTGCGCAGGCACTGTAAGGACAATTCTGCTGCTGTCTACTCCAGGTCAAAAATGAATATTTCTTATTGTGAACAAGTGAATTACTACCTGAAACAGTACAGAATATTTGTTCTTTCCTCTGACATTCGCGAATGGCTCTCATTGGCATACTTTGCACTACAGATTTTGTTTCTTCATTTTCATAATAGAGGAATTAGTTGTATTAAAACATATGTGAACTTCATAAAGTTACACAGCAATTATCATCTGTTAGAAAATATAAGTAAAAAGGAAATTATATTTTTAAATTATTTTTCAGTCAGCAATAATTTATGCTGTTCTAGTAGTAACACTTTTCAAATAACTCCCGAAAAATAAAGAAATTCTGTGTTGGTTTCTAAGCCTATAGATGTACTTAGGATATATTATTAACATTAATATCCTAATTACTTAAGTAATTACAAATCTATTAAAAAAGAAATTTTTTAAAAGATAGACAGGCATTAGTACACAATATAGTGGGATAGTGGCTTTATTTTCAATTACAATAGCCAACTAACTATAACTAACTCATCTAACAAGTTTTAAACAAGTTCTAGTATGCGGTGAGCGTTTTGGTTCAACGTGGTAGTGTAAAAAACATATTTTAGTTTTGTGTTTAGTAAATCTCATCATAGTAATGATTTTCTGAGTTACCACAGCCTCAAAGTAACATAAGAAACGAGTTTCTGAATCTTGCAGACTGTAAAAACTAGTAGTAAACAACTAAACAATAATTAAAGGGTCAGTGAAAATAGTAAAAACTTAACAGTAAACGGTTTTTCTTGGTGGAGTAATTTATGCTCTGCGTAATTTATTCCAAAATCAATTCGTACTAGTCTCAAGATCATGGATACATTTGTTATTTCTTCATTACTACAAGAGGATTAAACTATCCTTAACATAAATACAAATTGCACAGTAACTTTTATTTATAACTATAACACAATGGGAGCACTATTAGAAATGTTACTATAATTTTTTTCTTTGATCGTTGTTTCTTTCTTAATGTTTTTCTTAATTAAAGAAAACACTAAATGATTGTACATATTTTGCTAATGTTCAAAGCTTGATTCACTGTTGTTAGAAATACAGCTCTTCAACTATTTCGACGATTCCTTGAAATGTAATTTAGCTCCTACTTCTCGCAATGTCTTACTTGAACATACTAGATGCTTCGTAATAGTTCAATATGTAGCATCAGAGACAGGTGAACATTTTGATGACCACAACATGCGACGAATTTCATATACAAACATTATTCTCACTGTCTTTACAAAATATGCTAGGTGTTTTGTGGAAGAACAGGAAAGATGTCTGATCAAGATATATATATTACATATCTAAACTAATTGTCAAAACTAAATTAAATTCGTGATATCAATTCCACTACACCATCCTCATAACACAAAGAGTCATTAATTAATGAATCAATAGGATAATATAAAAACCCGAACCATAAAATATTTTAAATGAAATCTGAGAAATTGAACATCATCCTAGATGATGCCAGATATGGACGCTGTTTCTCATGCATGAGGGATAGCCATAATAATTCCATGTGGCCGTAATGACCTGTAGACGGCGTTTCTATTGACTGTGCATTCCATCCATGTAGTAGATGCCTTAACCTAACCCGGTAGGCCTACCCATTACATGGAGCCTACAGTTTAACGTGGAAATCGAGCCACAGAAACGTTCTGATGTATTTCACATCACACAGCAAGCAGTGCCAGAGGTGAAGGTTGGGTTAAGCGTCTATGAAAAACCCCGCCAAGACGGGGATTAGAACCTAGGACTTTTCGATCCCCAGTTAGACACCTTAATCATTGTTCCAGCAGACCGCTACAAGCCAGAAAATTATAAGTTATGAAATAAAAATTTAAAAATGTGTCGCTAATAACTGAAACAAAGATATTCATTAACAACATCCGACCGTGGACCTAAATACTAATTAGATTTAACTGTTAATTTTTGTTGCTATCAGTGTTATGGTGTCTGGTTGTTGTCCAACAACTGAGAGAAAGAAACTGGTAGAGGAATACAGATGGACGACAAAGATAGATTGAAACTTGAAGTCGCTTCTCAGCGCTGTCGATTGGTTTCTGCTATCGGGCAGACAACGAGCTTGGAGAAATAGGGGAAAGGGTTGCAACAGAACAGCAAAGTGGAGAACAGTGAGGTCAGAAGACGCGGAGTGAACTGCACTGGAGAGGGTTGGTCGGGAAAAGAATGCACAAGCCTGAGGTAGGGAAGATTGCTGTGCACCGGTTACAACCGGAAAGAAATACTCCGCTACAGCATATCATAGTAATATTAGTAACATAAACTTGGTTTCGTGATGCAAAGAAATATTTCAATCATGATTTTACCTGTAAACTTCCACAAGACTGGAATAAAATACGAAAAATACTTGAATGAGTCAAAAATGTTATTCTATACTTATAATAAAACTATAACCAGGAAAAAGTCTGTTCATTTGAGATTTTTTTTGTTTTTTTGTTTTTGTTTTTGAAAAAAAAGGAAAAACAAAGCAGCAAGCTACCAAAAATGAATCTATTTTCTTTAAAAAAATAATAAATATATTTGTGTCTGCGTTACGATGAACGGCATTCACGTAGAAATTAGTGGTCAGTATTTAATAGGATTTTGCTTAATGTACAGCCCATGGTCTCACGGTTCAAATAGGGCATGTTTAATTTTGAAGTTACCTTAAACCATGAGGATTTTTTTTAATTGTGTCAGTTTTATGATTTTACAAAAACGTCTGTTCGATTATTGATGTGGTTTAGTTTCATGTACAGCCTATGGTGTCGTGGATAAAATGGGATATATTTAATTTTGATGCGATGCAGAAAAAACGAGGAATTAAAAAAAATCTAGTGTCAGTTTTTCCTGGAACATGATTCACTCAAAAACTACTGGTCAGGAACTGATTCGGTTGATTAATATACAGCCGATTGGTGATTTGGGTAAAATAGGGTATGTTTCATTTTGATGCGATTTCAGAAACCTGACAAGTTCAGTATATTTGTATATTTTTTTAAAATGATATTGACGCAAACACTACTGCTATGATTTTGATGGGGTTTCGATTAATTCCAGGGAGTACTCTTTTGGGTTAGCTACGATATATTTCATTTGTATTTGACGTCGAAATATGAGAAAATTAGGATAATTTTTAGTCGAATGCATATCATACAAAAAATGCACCTCAGATTTTGACAGTATTGCGATTAATGCGTAGCCTGTGATCCCACTGTATACCTCATTCTGATGTGATGTTGAAAAGCTGATAAAATAAATTTTCGATGCATGTAATTCACAGGAACACTGCTGGTTAGATTTTTATTAATGTACAACCCGTGCCTCCGCGGGTAAAATAATGTAAGAGGCTTTCCCGGTGTATCAGTTGTATAAAATATTTTCAGATCTCCCATCGGATGAGAGCGTGAATTTGAAGTGACGTTTCAAAGTCGGTCTTTGGCTTGATGTTCAGGGGAATTGTCGGGGTCCCGGAGAATTCGTCCTTATATGGGCGGTGCAGGGCTACGGTTGCTGGTGACATCACTGTCGCGAGCGCCGAGCGCCTATCGGTGGAGCGGTGGAACTTGATGTGCTGAACTGGGCAGTGGGGTGGGAGGCGTGGTGGGGATACGCGCGGCGAAATTGGTCAGCTGGAGGTCAGAATGTCTTTTGTGATGAACTTGATGCCTGTGTCTCTGACTCGTTATGTGACCTATAACAGGATTAAGGAAGCTGTGGAAATATGTTTCGTGGAAGATATTGGAAATAGAGATACGGGGTATCAGCTCAGCGCGGTGTGTAAACCTGTTATTGGTCAGTTAAAAACGCAGATACACCGGTATCGAAACCGTCATTCTAAACCTCAGCCGACCCGGTCCATCACGTGTATCCGCACCGCACGTAACCTCAGAGCGCGAATCCCCACCACACCTCTCTCCCCACTGCCCAACTCACCCCACCAGATTCCTTACCCCACCACCTCTTCACAGATAGGCGCTCGGTATACGTGACTGTGACGTCACGGGAAACTGTTGTCCGGCGCAGGCTATTTAAAGTCGGACTCTACTTAGCCGGCAGAAGAAGCCAGAGACCGGCTTTTAAGCGTCACCGTATACAGGGTGATTAAAAAAAAACGTGGACAAAATGTCATGGTAGATCTGTCATACAATAAGGATAAAAAATCGTATAGGAACAGAGGGTCGCAAACGCCGGTAGAGGGCGCTAGAGCCACGAGAGGCATGGTCACCACGTTCACCAGACCTCTCTCCCTTGTATTTTTACTTGTGGGGATTTTTAAAAGGACATGTGTATGAAACACCTGTTGAAATGCCGGAAGAATCATTGCGGCAGCCGGATGTGTTCGAGATATACCTGGTGTCTTTGAGAAGGTGCGCCGTTCCATACAACGGAGATGCCGGGCTTGTCTCGATGCATCTGCTGTAGGCTCAACATTTGGCTTGCATTAGTCGCATGTGAGTGAGTAATTATCAATAAAATGATCTATAATTGCTTTGTTTCTTCTCTTTGGGTCAGTATTATCTTAGACGCCCAGTAGCGGCTCCGGATCGCAGTTGCGACCCTCTGTTCCTATGCGATTTTTTATTCTTATTGTATGACTGATCTACCATGTTATTTTGTCCACGTTATTTTGAATCACCCTGTATAAACGCGCTTGCCGAGTGGGAAGTCCGAGAATATTTTATACCATGCAGCGTATGATTCTTTTTAATGTGTCCTAGAAAATCTGAAGAATTAAAATAAAAGAATTCACTAATTATTATAGATTTCACATTAAGTTACGTCTTGCATTCGAAATGTTATTTGTGACTTGAGTACGAACGGTATAGTATCATTCATAGAAATTAAATTACAGTTTGTCATGGAGACCGTTAGTTCAGAAGCTTTTTGTTTTCATTATGCCATAGGGGCAATGGATCATGTTGTTCTTAACCATGTTGGTTTAAGATAATAGTGTGTACACCAACAGCTCATGAAAAAGAAGTTGCGGAGGATAACTGGTAGGTATAATAATCTTGTATAGTAGTCAGTAGAGCTAAAATTCCCGAGTGTCTGATTTCACATTAAATTAACTGATACATTCTGAAAAGATATTGTTGCCGTGAATACGACCCATCGTTGCACAACCTACAATAGTTTTGTACCGTTCCTGTTAAATCTGATACTTGGATATGAGATCACATCAGCTATTTCTGTTAGTTAATTATGTTTCTGCCTTGGTGGATCGAAATGTTACCCTTAACAGTGGTCATTGTTTTGTTGTTCAAGTCACCTGACAAATTTTTACTGTCAGACTTAATTACATGGGAATAATAATGCGCGTTACTATGGCCAACTGTATCAGGAAGAAAACGTTAGTATATATAAATAATATAAATATTTTTTATCCCATTAATCGTGGACCATGTTTTTTAGCTTTGAATAAATGGTTCATCAAAGTAATAAGTGAGGTTTGAATAGATACTATATACTGAACCTGTAACATGCTTTGTTCTCAATGCGAATCAGTCCAGCATTCAAACTACAATGGGTGTGATGTCTGGATCGGACGTCAGGCGCTTTATCAGTTGAGAATGTTACAAAAGCATTTGCAGCGCACAATTGCAGCTTCAGATTGTTCAATACATCCGACGAAATGGCGAACAGGTGCGT
Source organism: Vandiemenella viatica (assembly GCA_031002005.1). NCBI lineage: Eukaryota > Metazoa > Arthropoda > Insecta > Orthoptera > Morabidae > Vandiemenella > Vandiemenella viatica. The sequence goes on along the minus strand of JARYHS010012519.1, from coordinate 152,310,945 downwards.
GTTGTGAGAGCAATTCAGTTTGCTGCGGGTAGTCGATAATCAAAGGTAACTTCGCTGAAAAACAGATTGACATTCGAATAGAAGACAGACCTGGTGTACGGAAACGTACTAAAATATCAGTCTCCGAGTGATTAAGTCCAAAGTTATAAATCTGAAGAGTAAATTCGGAGAAAAATATGTAATGAAACTTTGTGAAAAGTGTTAATTCAACTATTTAAAAAACAAGGTTTAATTATTTTTAAATGTTTACAGAGAACCGCCTTAATGAACACATTTTTCTGAAACCCTTACACACCATCTAACCAAATTGTGCTGTGAGAGAATAAGCAAAATATTGTTTTTTTATCCAAGAATATTTTTAAAGACGCATATTTGGGTCACTAGGAAAAGGCGTAGGTTATTTCATCTGCGGAAGTATTAAAAGAAAGCATTATAGAGACCAAGATTCTCAGAATTTACTCAGAAAGTCTTATTTAAACATTCCGTATTGATGCAACCTATTAAGCAATTTGTGCTAATTATCTCAATTAATAACTTCAAGATGCAACCACATAAACGTTATGTTTCTGGCATTTTTGAAGCAAGAGTTCACAACTTCGCCTTTATTAGATTTACGGTTTGTAGTTGTCATATAATACTTTCTATTAAATGGAAGGTATAATTAATATTACAGCCTTGCAGTAATTACTGGAATACTTATTATAGTGTGAACTATAACATAAAAAGTTCATACTACAAAGTTAAAGTCACTGACAACTTTGAGCATTTACCCTTTAAAAATTCACTATTGCAAAGTAATTAGCTATTGTTACAAACGTATAGATTTTTTTACCAATGTATGTTAGTGTTAATTATTAAATGTTATAAGTATTATCAAATAGTGAACAATGAGAGATATAAACTGCACGGCGGTTCCATAACTGCATATTTGTATATTTACACTATTTTGACTTCCTATATTGATGATTAATGTGCACCTCAGTTCCATTTTAATTAATTCTGACGTAAAATATAGGTGATAAATGCAACTAACTGCTTTAATTTTCTAACCTAAATCAGTTCAATATCAACCTATTTGTTATCTTTCAAAAGTAATCTCCAAGCAAAGGTATATGATTTTATGTAAGAAGGTTTTCTTTTGCCAGATACAAATTTAATTATTCCTATGGGAAATATTTCAGCAGAAAAATATTGAATTTGAATGTTTTAACGTTATCATGATGTATTTTTCTGGTCAACGTAAAAAACGTGAAAAACATCAAAAACAAACTTTTAAATTTTCTCAATTAGGTAGGTATTTTCATCTGAGGTACGAAATGTACTATTTGGTGCCTCATGAAGTGCACAGTTTTAAACCGACTAGGCGTAAACGCGTATTCATGTTTTGGGTATGGTTGCTGTCGTAATACACATCTTTATAATCAATCGCACTCCATACTTTTTTCCGGAAATAATTAAGTGTGGAAGTTTTTAGTGACAATTTTTTTTTTTACTAAAATGTGGTTTTTATGGAGTTTTTAGAAGCAAACTTCATGACGGAGTGAGCTGATCCGGCTGAAATATGAATTTGAACCTTAACGTGTTTCTGTTGATTCTGAAGGGACATAGAAATATTGAAAACGTACAGAAAGGATGTCACTATACGGTATAGCAGATGTTGGCTACGGACTCACCTTTTAACACTGTTGAAAATGTTAGTCCACTATTTGACTACTACGTCTACTTCGTTCATACGCGGTCCACAACAGAAATTCCACACACATTCCACCACTCTCGTGATCAGTGTTTCATACGCGATCTTCTGCGCCAACTGTGAAGGGTTAATCTCTTACATTTTCAGGAAAGAACCCAGAAAATGTTTTTGCCATGAATTATACGTCATTGTCATCGATATCTCGTAGGATTTAAATCCCCAATGCAACTCTATATTTACGAATTGCCAACCTTCACTCTGATATAAGGCCGGACGTAGCTGCAAAGTTGGAAAGAAAGAAGGTTGATTAGAACGTTGTTCATTCTCAACGTTTCTGCTACGTGTATCATTAAGTTAGTGACGGCGGTTAATCATTGCTGCGTTCTACAAGAAATCCCTAACGCCTATGACAATGCTGTACAAGTTGATGACTTTTGGTCTTCTGTAATATGAATTGATTGGGGTTGATTACCATCTTTTTTATTTTCTAACTTTCTGTTCTTTTTAATACTGTTGTTTCTGTTTCCAAACAATAACAACAGTGACGCTTTTGATACGAAATAAATAAATGAACGCATTTATGGGAAGTTTATTGAGAATCCGTATTATTTGCACTCATCGCAGTCTCCGCTCTGGTAATGAAGCTGAACCGGTGCGCCTTTTTTGTTGCAGGTGAGTAATCGCGCGGCATTACCACTCGTGATTCTCCTCCAATAAGGTAAGTGCTTGAAGGCGCTAGAGGGCGACGAATAATTTACGAGCGCACTTCCGACCACGGCCCGAGCATCAGGGCTGCGAATAGCCGCCTCTTTATCAACAGCCTCCCCCTCCCTTGTCGCTACGGTTGTACTTAAACCGCCGACACATCGGCACCGAACTGTGCTGAGTGCCGCCATAGCTTGTAACCAATCAAACTCCGCTACTTCTTCTTCTCTGCTTCTTCTCATCCTGTAATTCCTTCCTTGCTATGGAAAACTATAAGGACACCAAGTAAGTATTAAACTAGTTGCAGTGGACCAACATCACGCCACCGAGAGTGTATATGTAAATATTAATGTTTTTTATTACATGTGTGAATTTGTATGAATAACTATAATAATAGTATTTGAACGGATTTACCTGGTGTGTAAATGCAACATAGTATTCCGGGTTTTTCAGTCAGATAGTGTCATAAGAAGATGAAAACGTTTCGGCAGCGTCCTCTGTTGTCTTCTTCAGGTATCTTCGAGAATCTAGAAGTTCACTGTCAGTCATCAGTGAGTGTATGGGATTATATAAAGTCAAATGACAGCAGCCAACCAATGGGCGGCCTTCTCCCGCGTGCTCGCAGCCTCAACGGCGTTGTTTGCATGTCCCGCCACGCTCTACCGCCACGTGTCTAGATGTGTCTTTAGGTGGAGAAAAGTAAATGGCCGCCTAGGGCTCCCTTATTTTAAAACCCCAATAAGCGTTCGTATTTTCTGAGGCAGGAGGTTTAATACCAATTGCATCAGCATATAAGTTACTGAAGACAGCTGGTATTCTCTTGTACGATCTTCACTATGACAGTCTTAGCAGTGCTTATAGCACTGCATTCGGTCTTCTTGGTATCCAGTTGGCGGTGTGTCATCACTTGGAGGTTAGCGGTTTTGTAGTGCCGTCGAAATCCTGGCGGTTTTTGGACTTAAGTACTATCCTCTATCATGGCTGGTTTCTTGCTCTTTTGAGCTGGCCTTGTTGGGGCCACGTAGCCCCCGTCCTTGACAGTTGATTGGCTCGTTGCTCGCAGTTGGATTGGTGCTGCTTCCTCTTCGGACACCCAGCGTAGTATGCAGCGTGATTTCCCGCAGATGCAGCAGACTGGTTAGCTACCGCTGTCGGCCTTAAACGAGGGAACAGACAGCGTACAAAGCCACAATGCCCATTGGCCTGCTACTGTCGTATGACGTTATACAATCCCACCCAAACTCCGAGGCTTAACAGTAAGCCTCTAGATTCTCGATAGATAACTGGAAGATACCTGACGAAGACAATAGAAGGCGCTGTCAAAACATTGCCCTGTTTCTATGACAGTATCCAGTTGCAAACCCGGACGAAGACTATGTTATAATAATACTATTGATTGTCAAGCATCCTTGGCAACAAGGAGAATTGAGTGCCGTAGGAGGTGCGGTGACAAAGATATTATATTGTAAAATGAAATAATGGACGGAAACAAAGAATGGTGGTGTATTTTTAAATGGGGTGATTGGAGCTGCAGAAGAATGTTAAAGAAAAGGCCTCTATGTTACGAGAAGTATAATTGTACAGAGGAATAAGTTGAGAGCAGTATAATTGTATAAGGATGTGTTGATTAATGTGACGTTTCGAGAAATGTAAGAGATTAATGTTACGAAACAAATGGTTGATTTTCTCCTCGTAGTCGAGAAAAAGAGAAAGTGGTTGATTGTTTCTTTTCAGTTAAAGGGAAGTAAGGTTGGTAGAAAATATGACTGTGAGCCCACGTCAGAAGCTGGATAAGGAATACCGACAGTGGAGTATTTTATCTGTAGTAAGAGGATACATAGAAAGCGATAAGAGATAATGTCCAATAATTGTAGTGAAACACGATAGAGAGTAGTAATAATGTATGTATAGTATATTAAGAAAATAAAACGCAGACAACGTTTAAAAGGTTCTTTAAAAACGATGTAGCGAGAGTAGGAAGGTTACTTAAATTACGGTACTCAACTCCTTTAACTGTTTTTCTGAACGTTGGAAAATATTTCTCATTTACAATTGGTCATCTATTCACACTGGATAATTGAAGACTGCTTTGATTTGGTACTTCACATCTTCTGGTACAACTCCTTAATCACTACTAATTTTACCCCATTTTAGCCCTGAGACTATAGCTGGGAAAGAAATATTCATTATAGGGACCATAATGAAAACTTATAATATTCAGTCTTCTTCCGGTGTTATTAATAACAACAACCATGCAAAACTGCTTGAATAATTTAGCTAAATTTATTGAAAAGCTTTTAAAAAGTTTTGACTTGTATGCGATATGTAACATATATTTATTTAAAAAGTAGACAGATTGTTCATTTTCAGAGCAACACTACAAATATTGAATCAACACTTTAATCAATACCGGAAATAAAATGTTCACATTAATTTATGATTCGTGTGTTACTTATTAATTAAATATTTAACTTTTTAAATATTATGAGTAGTGACAGAAATTATGATTCGAGAGTTGAAATTAATGAAACAGTAATACATTTGACGGGTAGTTAATGTGATCTAATATCGTAAATGAAATAATTTGAAGAGATAATTATTAGTGGATACACCAGTGGAATTAAGTACACAAATAAATAATTTAAACCTATTTAAAAGTTAAAAAAAATCATTTATATCGTAATAGCCATTCAAATACATCTGATTAAAAGATTAAATGATTTGAATTAAGGTTAGAAAGAGGAAATTAATATTTTTCATTTAAAAAGGCATACAATGATCACTACAGTTTTGTGAAGAATAGATTTTTTTACAAAAATAGTCTTCATTTTTAACTAAACGACTTACGAATATTGTTTAAAAAATGTTAGAACTATTAATATAATCAATTGATCACTTTTCGTTTTTCGTAAGAGATGTGATACAATCGCCACGTAGAAAAAATAATCACTTAATTTTTCGACGATGTGAGTACTAGCAATTGGCTAATATGAAGTGAAATTAAATATATATCAGTTTGTACTGCTTTCCAATTTAATCTGATTTTAGGAGTTGTTTTTGAACATTAGCTGAAAATTTTATTTGTAACTGGCATTATGAAAAGTGCACAAATTAAAATAATCACGTAGTTTGATTGTACAATGGAATTTCATGTTTTCAAAAATAAAGTGACGTATTATTCATTTAATGCGTGGCGATAGTGAAAATCACTGAAAAAGATACTTAAAACATATTTTTAAAAAATCATTCATAGCGTCCTTTACCTCAGGAAGCAATGATTGAATAATCTGAGCTTACTGTAGCAAAATTTGGGAGCATAATTCAGTAGAAAAAAAAAAATCCAGATTAAGTAACGTAAGACTTCAGATAGTTCCGTAATATTTAAATTTTTTCAGAATTCTTCATCTGAAACCAACAATCAGGATTTATTTTTTAAGGCCAGTACAAAAGGGGAATATTTGTGTCTTCAGATCCAAATATTCAATGTGGTTGTATGAAACAGAAATATAGAGAGAAAATAAAAAAAAAATTATTTAGATTCTGGAATGCTATAGTACTATGGATATGAATGTAAAGGATAATAGTGATCGAATACAGATTCATATTACAGCGTAAGAAATTAATAGAGGATGATGGAGCACTTAACTGCTGGTGAAGCATTAGCTATATTTTGACAAAGTATTTTGTGTTAATACTTTCACTTGCTTTATTACAGTGGTCGACAAAGAATTACTCACGCGTTTCCTGAATTCATTGATACTGGTAACAATGTGTTTCAGTGGCGGAAATAAATCCACGTCGATACAGAAACCAATTACAGTCGGACGTTATTGCACCTGCGCTGCAAGGTACAACTTTACAAACCTGGAATACATTCAGTTGAACAGCACAGTACACCAATCACTTTTACAAGGAAATTTCTTCGTACTGGGTGCAGGAAAGAAAGTCGACATATTTGTTTATTAAAAAAGGGAGAAAAATTTTGTTTTAAAAAATAAGCATGTTTCTGTTGAAACAATTCTTTTAAATAAAGTAGGAAATGCTTAAACAGATGATGAATCGCTGTAATGACAAGAAGTGAATCGCATACACAAATTTAAACGCAATGTACTATTTTTGGATCCATTTCAATAATTCTTGTCAGCTGTAAACATTGCTGTATGCATTTCCGTTTATTGAATGTAATTACTTTTTATTTTTAGTTTCTGTATTCTGGCAATTAAAAACTAAGTTTAAACAGTTGATGGAGGAAATAAAGAAAGTATTTTCGAAAGGAATTTTCGACGGCGTAACGTGCCATCATCTTTAGGTTGCTCAACCTGAAGATGATGGTATTTTCAAGCATAAGATTCGTCTTGAAACTAGCGGTCACATATTTTACCTTTGCTTTTGATTTTCGAGATGGAACTCTTGCGTATTCTTACAATATTAGTAGTATGCAAATTTTACATTTTAATAGTTGCCATAGCCCTAATTATTTTCAGTCAGCAGTAATAGCTTAAAGCATAACAAATTATCATTGATCCTATGAAATAAAAAGATATAGTTAATAACAAAATAGTTTTTACATTGGAAATTCTGTCTTCGCATTCGGAAGAACACGGGTTCGAATTCCCGTCCAGCCATCCTGTTTTCCATTTTGCGAGGTTTCTCGAAATCAGTCCAGAGGCATGCGGAGTTGCCTTACTACCTTCCCGATCCTTGTACACAGTCGTTTTCCACCGCTAATGACCTCGACGTCAACGGGGGTGACATCATGAACATACGCATACATTTGAAAATTATATCCATTTCGTTTATTTCATCTACTGAACATCTTCTTAAGACCAAATTCCGCTACTTTCCCTCTGCAGCAGCTAACTTCCTTACGTTATGATCGTGAGTACGCGGAACTTCACTTTTGGGTACTTTGGTTAAATCATTTCAAATCTCATTCTCCTAAAAAAAAAAAAAAAAAAAAAAAAAAAAGAGAGATGTATGTTAAAATTGCGATGTCCGGTTTTTGTTGTACAACCAGTAGTTACATAGTGAAATTTAAGAGACAATCTATGTACCATGTATACACAAAAAACTACTCAGAATACTATTCTAGTAACTGATTATAAGGAAATTTGTTTGGTTCATCCATTCTTTGCTGATATTCTTCAGTAATCTCCAGTATTGAGCGAATTAGAAACAATTTGAATTACGGATGTATTCTCTGGAGACTAGCCGAGTAAGTAAGATGTTTCCACACGATATTTCGGCGATCTCAGTCTCCGTCGCCATCTTCTGATTAAGTGACATCACCAGAAGATGGCGACGGAGTCTGAGATCGCCGAAATATCGTGTGGAAACATCTTACTTGCTCGGCTAGTCTCCCGAGAAGACTACATCCATTCTCAACGCCGAGAAAGACTTCATTCCTATATAATTTGAATTACTTTTAACTTTTTTACATTTCATTTAGTGAACGTTGTACCACTTGCACGATTATGGATTGATAAAATTCGGTCAGTATATAATAGTTAAATATCAGTTAAAATGAAAAATTCATTTTATACCTAACGTTTTATCCGATAGAACATTTTCCCTCTAATACTCAAATCCTTATTGCATAATTCTGTCACTCTTTGTGCTTGAATAAGTAATAGCTTTCAAACGAAAGATTCTATATTTGTTTAAAAAAGGCCATTTATTATTTCTTTATTTGCTTATTAGTCTTGTTCAATAAATCACTGCTGAGGAAGGACCTCTGAGATATGCATCATGTCACTACTAAAATATATACATTCAACATGAAAAATAATCATAATTAAAAAATATTGTATGTAAAAAAAGAAATAAGAACAAAGAAATAAAGTAAACAGAAATTTGAGAACTGTATATCGTGAAGACATATTAGATACAACAAATTATTTTGTAGAAACTCTAGGTTGTTGTAGCAGTAGTTGATACAAAAGTAATCCCTCAATTTTTCTTCAAATACTCCTTTATTATCTACAAACTGTTTTAGATTTCTAGCAAGTTTGTTAAATAGATGCATCATAGATAAATCAATCCTCTTTGTACTAATTACAAAGAAGTTTGTGTTTTATACAATTTATTTTTGTATCTCGTAATGATATTATTTATCTGCGAATTTGATATGAAAAAGATAAATTGCTCTATGGCAAAGAACATGAGAGAATATGTATATACCCAGAAGTGATGTGAGCTTTATAGAAATTACTTTTCCAACACGAAACTTATTTCCAGAAATAGAATTACGCCAGTGGTGTTGCAGCAGACGTAGTTATTCGTATCTGCGCCCAGCGATTCGTCTGTCTCGTCGAGCGTTATTTTCGGAGGGAAAAAGCGCGCTCCATCACGGCGACAGCGTTAAACCTGGTGCGTCTCGACTCCTGAATAAAACATCGGCTCCCGGATCAGCGCACCGCGGGACAGGCGAAATTCGGCAGAATCGTGCCAGCACCTGTAACGCGATCGTCACCTTAACGACACCGTATTCACTCCCTGAGAGAACCGGCTGCCTCCGCCAGTTGCTGCAAACTTAACGAGAACACTTTGCACTCGAATGCAGCATGCAGCATAACCTCATGTCATGGGTCAGCGTTTGGAAGGAGAAAATTGCAGAAAGGAAAAATTCCTAGTGAATTTAAAGGCCACAGATAACAGAAGAAGAGAACATAACTTGTGAAAGAATGGTAGCTAATTCCGGAACCAACTGCATAGGTAACAATGAAGCTTTCACAACACCGGATTGACGGAAGATATCCTATGACAATGAGCTACGTCAATCGTCGGAGGAACTTCAGTGTGCTCCAGAGAAGCCGTCTTCTGAACAACAGCTGGGTCCGTTTTGGAATTCGAGGAGGTCGACTCTAAAAAAAATGAAAGTTAACGGAACTGAAGTGCGGTTGTTACAATAAGTGTTGGTAATAGTAGTAATAGGGACATTAATAGGGATAGTAATGTAAATGGTAATGTTAGGAGCAATATAAGTAGTCGTATATATAGTAGGGGTGGTGGTACACACTCTGTTTAATAACAGTAGAAGTAGAGAGATTGGAATTTGAACCGAATTATCTTGCATCTATTGTTTATAAAGTGAATACGTTAAATACATTAGATGTAAATATATATGAAGGCAAAAATAATGAAAATGAGGGCCCAAATTTGATTCTAAGTGCTGGGCTGTGTTATACATGGGAAAATAAATAAATACATTTTTGGTCGCGTAATACAGCTTTGTGCAAAAGGTCTGAACTGGAATATTAACAAAAAGGTGTTTCTGTCTTATATTTCTACAGACACTGTAATAAAACAAAATCTTGCTTGCCAGGATAAGCTTGTGTGCCAGCATAAGCAAAGAGTAACGAAAGGTAGTTTTCTTATGACAGCAGCATATCCACAGCTGGCAAAATTATTTTCATCTCATTTTTCCTTTATCTGCCAGAGGAAGGGAAAAAATTATAAGCCAGGCAGGAAAAGGGAACGTTTTTAGTTATAAAAATTAAGTTTTACAATGAATTCGACAGTTTAAGTTCAATGCACTCCGTCCAATATTTCTCCAATGAATAGATCTGAGAATTACGATTCTACAAAGGTGAGAAAAATACAGCATATCGTGTGGTTGTAATGAGCTGGTGGCTGCGCGTTCCGCCCCTCTCGTAACCTATCTTAACCTAATCCGGTAATCCTACCAGTTTCACAGGACCTATATTTTAAAGAGAAATCCGAGCCACTAAAGCGTTCTTGTGTACTTCGCATTACGGAGCAACGCTCCTGAAAATCCCTGCCGAGACACGGATTCGAACTGGGCACCTTAGGTCGCCAGTCAGACTCCTTAGCCACTAAGACACCAGACCACTCTAATACATCGGTTCCTAAACTATGGGTCGCGACCCAATGGTGGGTCGCGGCGTGTGTTTTGGTGGGCCACGGAATAATTGAGGTTTTTGCCACAAAAATATATCTTTTATTTCATCCATTTCCATATTTTCATACATTTGGGTGCAGTAAAACACAATGATAAACCTACCAATCAATCACTAAAATCTGTTCTGCAGGTGGTTTCCACCAAACAGCGACTTGGCAGACCAGTTGCATTTCAATATGCTGATCGAGTTACTTCTAATCGTGGAGTTTCAGCAGGCAACTTGATGAAGTGATGGTTTGTGCAGTTTTATGTATTATGAATTCTTATTTTTGTTGACAGTATATCCATTGTACGAAAATTTGCCTTTCCGTAGGATAGGATAGTCGATAGCGTATCGAGATCAGACAACAGTTCCAACAACAAATTTGCTTGGATTTGTAAACAGGTGGAATTCGGTGATGGCCATACTGGACGAATAGAATGTATGCTGTATCAATTCATACTTCGAAATCCTTGCTTTTTCATAAACAAATCACATTTGTGGACAGGTTCATTGATTTGATGTTTATTTATTTTACAATCCAGATCTGTTTCCACAAATTTTTTCGTTCATTTGATCTAGAAGAATTGCACTCGTTTCTTTGTCCCCTCGCAAATTTCTTAATAAAAAAATCGCTTTTATATCGGGGAAACAGTGGCCATTATTTATTATTTATTTACTTTTTGGTAGATGAAGTTGACTTCATTTTCTATTTGTGTAGAAACTCTAGCTTCTACCCACTATTTTGACTGCTGTTTCTTTTCTGACCTGGGTTGGAGAATATAAGTTTTATCAACAGTAATAAATCACCGCTCAAGACTGTAGAGTAATTAATTTATAGATCGGTTCAAAAATAGCTGAGAAATTTGTTTCGCATATATTTGTGGCCAGAATTTAAGAAATGCGCCTCCCCTCTTGCACAAAGTATTTAATCCATGTTTAAAATAAACCGTATCCTCATATGCCTTCGGTGTAATCGATATCATTCATCTTTATACACCGATCGGTGAATAGCATATTATGCGCCTCTCAGTGGTTTCGACTGTGTTTATGGTCTTCTTTGCATGTATGATATTCGGGAGTTGTAAGAACACTGTTGAAAGAAAAGACGCAGAATGCTTATAAACTTTACCAACTACCAATGAAAGTCCGTTTGGGGTTATCGGTTCAAAACGCAGAATTTTATGACGTCACAATGTACGAATGTATTCATTTCAACGAACGCACACAGTGCCTCCATTTATACATATATATACATTACTTCAAGATATATACATTACGATCAAGATGAAACTTGAAGTTCGTTATTGTAAAACGCGTTCTATCAGGTTCCACTTTATTCGATGTTCGTTTTCTTTATTTTTACTCTCTTTCTCGTTTCGTTGTGTGTACCTCACTTTTGCGTACTTGCTGTCTTCTTTGCAGCGCTTCCTATTTGTTTTTCCTTCGGCAACTGAAAACAACCATTGTGGAAAAATAGCCTTTTGCCATATATAGCCCAGAAGTTTTTCTCTTCAATCAGTTTCGTTTTCTGTTTTACTACGCAAGGATCTTCAATTCAAAGTTATTAACCTGATAAATTGATTCGTAAATTCTGAAGCTATACCATTAGCTGATACATTTAGTACAAATCATTTGTTTCGCAGTTTCCTTCAATATTATTGTTTTACGGACATATTTTTTCTCGTCGTAATATTCTTCGAAATCAACTCCAGAAATAATCTAACACTAAAGATCATCCTCTTCAGTCTCTCTTTTATACAGAGATTATCAGAACCATAATCTCAATTCAATATCGAAGATATTATTATTGGTCACATTTTGAAAAATATTAGTTAATTGATACTAACAATAAGGCATTTTCCATTTTTCACCTTTCAGTATTTAACGTCGCAAGAAAATGCATTGACAGTGATGCCCTTTCTGTGTTAGGCCGATAACTTTTCACCTTATACTCTGCACTACCAATTCCAAGTAACAATGTATTATGCCTGCAAGCGGCCAACTAGACGATTAATCTGTCCGACACATAATGAAATTTCATGTTTTGAAGATATTCTAGGTATTAATCAAAACATTCTCTACATCCATTACGAGAGCACGGAGAGTATTCTAACATCTCAGTCACTGTTTTAGTTACTTTGTTTATAATGGGAGGTTCACACTGTGTAACCAGTTGTTTAACGAACCAGCAAGTGCTTCCTTTTCTGCCCCAGTGAACGTATTTATCATTCAGGGTATGGGTTTATTCTACAACTTTTCCAATCGAGGCGATTATCAAGCGAAAACTTGGAACTGTTTTTTGTGTCTGTATACTCCCACTTATCGATTGTCTCGATGCCTATAGCAACGTTCCTATCGACGCTGAACAACTGGTCGATTAGAGACCATAGTTTACGTTGATAATAACTCGATTATTAAGAAGAAAAACTTTTTAATCTCTGAATACTTAGCTCACTGCTACCTGCAACCACAGTGTAAAATGAACAATGCACATATATATATATATATATATATATTTTAAATAGAATATTTTAAATTGAATAATTTGTATTCAATAATTAATTATGTTTTATAACAATGTGTGCCATAATGTAAGGTAGTTCTTTGGAACATGTTGGATTCGGAAAAATCCAATGAAGCAGTGTTAGATGCCTTGTGGTTTAATTAATACAATAAATAACCAGTCCACGATCCAGTTTCAGATCTTAACTTGTTTTATTGCTAATAATACAACGGATATCAAGATACAGTTCGCATATAACCACAAAACTCCAACGATTCTATTCGACACTTCTTCCAAAGACAATACTACCAAAACTCTTCGTCCAACTCTGTCCTTGGCTGACGTAAACTGAGTCTGTAAAACTGTCTCTGAGTCTTTGCTGGTCGCTTTATATATAAAGTTCCATCGAAAGTTCTAGAACGCTACAAAGACTGACAACAGATATTTCTCGAACATTAACAATACTTAAACAACTGAAAAAATATTAAAATTAATCAGAATCATTTAAAATCATTCCAAAATGCTGAGAAATGAAAATTAAAGATACTTAAACACAAAATTATCCAAATAGATCATTTTAAACTGTAGTAAATCATCCTTTAAACATCGTAGCTCACCTTAAAACTTGAAATTACAAACATTTAAGTAATTCCCTTACATAATTCTGTCCTTAAACATATTAAATTGTATTTATATAATTTATTTTCGTAAAACAAAATCCATTTCTGCAGATTTACAGTAAAACGCAAGACAAACATACAAAATCATATTCAATCAAACTTTAGCTTGCTACAAAGGCTTTACAAAATACAATTCCATTTAAAGTCTAGGTTTGAGGGCTGTTACAGCAGGTTCAGTGGGTGGTTCCTCCCCTTTGAGATCGTGATATGTTGTTTTAAAGTAGTAGCTATGATGGTAGCATGGTATATCAAGATGAGAGAAGGAAACGTGAAACAGAGTCAGTTCTTAAGTCCAATACTTGTAAAAGGCGTCAAGAAAGCCACCAGAATAACACAAAACATCGGCTACATGTATTCCATGTTCTCTTAATGCTTGAAGTGTGAAGAGTCATAAAAAAAACACAGGGATGCAACACACAATGTTGCCACTGGGAATAAGGTAGTAAAAACCTTACCCACCATGTATTGATGTACTGGATGGTATAAACATCTGTTAATACCTACTAATTTAAGATTGAATAGCGCACATTAAACACTGGTAACGAGGATTGATTTTAGAACTAGAGAAACGTTTATATCATATTGTATTTAGGAAGAGAACAATTGGGCACTATTTGCTAGTTCAAGCTTTTAATGTGGATTAACTTAAAACGAAAGTCTTATCTCTAATGTTTGAACTAAATTTTAAACATAAATTATTTAAAAATCATTTAACGGAGTATCTCGGCATTAATATTATGTGTATAATTTAATATCCTGCATAGTTTCTATATCATTTCTAGTGAGAATCGTGGCAAACTATTATTACTTTTAAGCTTTCTATTTCTTTACTGACATTATTTTTATTTAATTTAATGTTACAAATCATTATTATTATTATGAGAAATAAGCCTTAATTTTTAAAACCCCTGGACATGAAAAAAGCGTTGTTATTCACCAGTTTTATTTTGAAGAAACATTAAGACCAATCGTAAACGACTTTTAATTTAATGTAACTCAATTGCAATGTAGTGCTTGTTCTGGTGGCAATTTCCCTACATACCGAATTTTCCCCACCCCTCCCCCTTTCCTTTTCCCACATACTTTTTCCTTCAACCAATTTCAACTATAAATTATTTGAAAAATTTTGCTAAATTATTCGTCACTCACTGAAAGCTATTGGCGAGTTAAGTTCTTGGACCGCACTTAAGAGAACTGTAGAGAGAAAAAAAAAACTATTCAGAAACAGTAGTCTCTATAGGTGGAAGTTAGTTCGCTTCAACCTCGAACATACTACGTTTGGATTTATAGTTAGTGTGAATGGATTTTTATTTACGGATAGCAAGTATTTCGAACGGATCAACCAAAGTTAAATTAACAGTAAATATGTACTGAACATAAAAATGAATCAACTTTTAACTTAATTTGATACAACAATGCGTGCTTATTACATTCAGAGATCTTTTAAAGGTTCTTAAACATTTTCTGTAAGCTTTAAAATTAGTTTGCTTCTGTTTCAATCGGTATTTTCAATGAGCAGATTGTTATGCAACAAACTCAGAATGTTGTATTGATTACTTTCTGAGTTGCGCATTGTCAAGCTATCATCCATTCTTCTCGAATGTTCCATTACTTTTCATAAGACTCCGTTTGGCGCGTAACTAAGTTTGATGGCGTTATCCAGTTAAGTTGTGCAAGTATGGATCCACTTACTTTTGCCGTCTACGAATGTTAATTTTAAATTTCTTCAGCAATTTTGATAAATAATTCATTATTTTCCTCGACAAATTATTCTAGTTTTTGATCCCGTTACCTACGAAAGAAAATTGTCCCACACCCTTATGCCTGAAATCGACTGCCAGCTTGTGGTCATGGTCATCTTTTCCCTTCAAAGAATGTCTCTTAATTCTTTCACAAGTATAATTCCACGCTTCATCACCAATATAAGCGTTATACATTCCCATAACTCTCTTCCCCTTTTTCTTGTATTCCAATGAAGCCCATTCCAGTTCCTTTATCGAATCAGTCAACCATACCGAATTAAGTGTAGCTATCATTAAAATATTCTCTTTTTCCGCAGCATAAAATATGTATTAACTTTCCATTCACTTTATTGTTACAAAATTCAAGATATAAACTGTAATTTCATTAGCAGTAGAAACGGATCTATATCACTTCACAGAGTAATATGTCACTATCTGTCGTAATCAGAAGCCTCTAAATATATCTAGTGACGATACACATTTATCAACAGTTATAAATAATTTAAGAAGTAATTACAATTGTAGTCTCGTCATTTGCATTTAAGTTGTCTCTGCCAATAGTAACTGCAGTCGTCAAAGATATAACTAACATCTATGCTATTCCTAAGCGGAAGTTAATGTCTTTTCTTGTGGTATGCTTTGTACATCCAAAGGCCGCTAAACCTCTTGAGTTGTACGCTCTTCACTGCAAGCCACGCTATACCTTAATCCACTAGCAGTTGTTTCGGACAATTAGAACCGCCTGCCTCTCCATTCAAACCCACCCTAGTTTACGTATTCGAGATGAAGCTGTACGGGAATTGGCCTTACGCAGCCGGAGTGCCCCTTCAAGGCCGCTCAACAGGTACGATTAGCTCCCTACGAACGGCTGCCTCGGAATTTTGTTTGCGCAAAGTATCGAGAAGATTTAATGGGCGACTTGGAGGGGAGCGGGGATTAGCTGGGAACGACCAGGCACGAGTTTCCCGCCAGGCGACAGGCACAATGGCTGCACCCCCGCCCCCACTCCCCCACACTCACTCACCGGCAGGATCTGTTTGCTGAGCTCACCCTACTTCCGCCCGCTCTGCGCGTCTTCTGGAAAAGTCCCCGGTGTTGACTTTGCCAGGGTTTCACCTGAAAGTGCTCTGGGAATTGTCTTGCAGGGGAATTAGCCCCGCTGCACACATCCAAACATAGCCTCGAGTGTTGGCAGTTGGCTCGGTAGCTTGACGTCTAGTCCATTAGTCGTAATGTGTGAGCACTTTGAGGAAAGCGGGGAGATGCCACTCACACTCAGGAAGAAACTACAGTCTACCGAAACCTGAAATAACAGTAAGCAACATTTATATACTGTTTGCATCTTATTAAAATTTAGCTTAAATATTATTCATACGGATAGGCAACAGCTTAATTTTCCCAGAATTACCAGATCATTTTTTTTTTTTCCTCCTTCTTCTTCTTTCTGATTTTAGCCCGATGTTTAAGAACTGAAATAATTTAATGACTTATTTTTTTCTTTCTTTCCATTTCTTTGCACTTCTTTACTTTCAATTTCTTCTTTCAACATTTAGCAGACTCAGGAATGCTTATTCTGTGCAGAATGCCGAATTGTTTCCAATCCTGGTCCCAAATCTTCTTCTGATTTCAGTGACCTAAATATTAACGAGCCGTAAAGCAAAAACAAAAACTTAAATACTACAGTATTTCTAACTTACTTCACTGTGTTCTTCTTGTAGCATCAACAATTTCTACTCCTTCCTTTATGTCATATGGAAATCCTCAAAACACTCGTATATTTTTCGATATTTTGACATGTGGGGATTATCCTCCCTTATTAGTTTACATCTACCATACCTATTTTTAATCCAGTGAACCAGTTGATATGTGTTTTTGTGTTTTATTGAAGTCATATTTTTTTTTCGTTGCTTTGGGTGGATTTCGACTCAACTATCTTTTCCTGGTATCATCCTAATTATTTTCAATATATTAGTAAATGCCTTATTTTTCATTGCATCCCAATTATATATACAGTTCCTAAAAGGTTTATCATTTGTATAAGTCCTCAATTTCTCGTTTTAGTGTGAAGCTATTTTTTACGAAAGTAAAAATATTTCTGTATAACTATTGTATTAATTATTTTGTTAAATCTATTTCCTTTGTTATGTTCCTTCACTAACTGACAGGCTAGCTCCATTTTTATTGGACCTTGTTCCAGCTGCATCTTCACCTATAAAAATGAAATCTGTTATTCCTTTGAACTAATTAAGTATTTTCATCATGCATTAGTATGAATGAATTTAAAAAAAAGGCCTTATGTATAATTTCTAATGTAATTATTAGCTGTCAGTAGAAATCAGTATGGAAATTCGATTTCTAATACTTGTTACTATCGTGAGGATTAATCGAAGGTATCATGCGCACGGTGATACACATTTCTTTTAAATACGACTTCTAATAAAAGACACGCATTAAAAATGTGTATGCAAATTAATAAATAAGTATCACTGTGTTAAAACTGGAAAAATTTCCCAATACGTCAGTCCCACAAATATTTTAATTTTCTTATTTATTATCTTAAATTTTTAGAACGATTTATTATAAACACTGCCAGAAGATCCAGTTATGCAGTACCGTGTACGGATTTCAAAATGAGTTTGCAAAAACTAAAAACAAACCAATCAAGGGCAGCTTTTCCTCTTCAAATTAATGTTTGCGAACTCTACCGCTTAATAAAATCTCTTAGTACTATGCAGACAGATAAAAATCATAAGAAATATGGTAGGTACAGTTGGAAGGTTAAATTAATATTTTTGTTTCCTCTACAACCGGGTGGCAATCTATTTCCAGTTATATATATCCTTAGACCAAATCACATTAACAGAAAAAGACCTTATATTTATCAAAAACAACATACATGGCGAAGTTTAAAAATATCTACAGAATAAGGTACTGTAAATAAAGCAATACAATAATTATCATTAATTGAACTGTGAAGAACAAAAATTCTTTAAGGCAACTGTACGGAGACTAAACTAGCCAGAACATGAAAATCTTTTGTCATTGGTATCCGTCTCCTCCAATATATAAAAATTTATTTCAGAGACAATTGGTTTGTATCTGACTTACTGATGGTTAGCCGAATAGCAAAAAACTTCAAGATTTTCAATCAATGAATGCCGCGATTGTTTGCCAGACCTTACAGTTAGCCTTAGCAAGCAAGAGGTGCGACGAAACTACAACGAACAAATTATAAGGGAAAAGTTTCCCGAGCAAGTAAGAATGTCAATGGGCATTAATCTGTTTTACAAAGTATTAGCTGAACTTTCAGTATAATCTGTGACCGCTATTTTCTCCCAGCAACCACCTTCCAATAATTTTCTCCTTCAAAACAAAAAATACTTCCTAAATTGGCTTAACATCTTCGAAACACGTTTACGTTTAGGTAGTTTTATTCCTTCTGTCCTCAACTGACTTGTAACGTGCAATCTTACTCCAACTGCCTCAAGAAAAGTAGCAAGCTGGAAGACATGTACAGAAATAATTTAATCCAAAATCATTTTGACCGACAGAAAACTTATTCCTGTTCCACGCATACCTAATTTCTGAGAATATTCTTTATTCCGAATGGTTTTCGTTATTAGCATTTTGGGGACAAACCGCCTTGTGGTATTGTATAACAGTTGTTTTCGAATTCCTTCTTCACTTCTGAGATTCAAAGTTGTTTTATTGGAGATCAATGACATACTATATTATCCTGCTGTGTACATTTCTTTAATTAATATTTTGGAGATTACCACTGTTTAATGATGATGTTCATCTTTTTGAGAAAGTGCTGCAAACTTACACAATGGAACTATTATTCATATTGTGTGCAGGCCTTATTAGACTACAGTATGGGCGTTGTTAATTTGTAACAAATTTTGAAATTAACAGAATGTCAAAAAAAAAAACTAATCTGAAGGTTGAATGGGATAAATAATAAATAGCAACTGATGAATGTAGAACAAGAATTTTTTCAGAAACTTGTATCCCCTTTTTAATTTTAAGTCTACTATTAACAACCATTATCTGTAATGATTAAATGTACATGAGATTTATTTCATTAAATATTTTTTTCCGCCATAACAAATAATGGAATTAATACATTTTATTTCAGCCCTCAACTCTCAGTACGTTTTCGACATTTTCTTGTACATTACATTTCATGTATATTCAGTATAAAAATATCGTAAATAATTTCCAAGAATATTCACTATTAAAGTGTGCTATTAATATAACTGTTTAACTATTGTAAATTGGATAGATACTTTTTTTGATTTAATCAAAAACTCTTTCGTGGTTTAAAAGTATAGGCGACAGTAGATTTTACTACGCTTTCTATGAGTTCGATGGGAAAATCATATTGAATTTACTGCTTGATGTTGGGAATTCCATTCTTAAATTCATTGTATATGCATTTATTACGCAATAAACTTTAAATTACGGAAACTACTTCAGCAATATTGTCCCACAAATTGAAATATTCGATCCCTAGAGATTTTCTCCTTCTTGACCCACTAGATCCAAAGGTTAATCAACACTTGAATAGAAAACTAAGAAACTTTAATAGGAACGGAAATTTCGAACGTATACAGTCTTTTCATTTACTGTAAGGAATATCCCCGGTATTTTTGAAAACAAAAGGAAAAACTACAAAAATTTAAGTACGAAAGGTAATAAAAATTAGAACACTAATAATATACTAACGACTACTTATAGAAAGTAATTAAACGTATCAAGAAAAATAAAAGTAATATAAATGGAGATTATTTCTCTAGATTTTTCTTTTGTGCTTTAAGCGTCATCTAAGTTATCAGAAGCGGGACTAAAAACGGAAAGGAATTTGGCCATAGCCTTTTGAAGGACCCATGCCAGAATCCAAATGGAGTAATTTTGCGAAACTATAAAAGTCAGAAATCTGGATTGCCGGGGATTTGAACCAGGTCCGCCAGACAACAGGACTTGGTGCGAATGATATGCTGGTGGACGTATGCCAAAGGAACTGACTTTATTTTCACTGTTTCCGCCACTTTGTTGACGATACATAATGGTCACGATTTATGGAAGCACCCCCACTAATTTTTTTCTTGAAACAAATTATTTTTTAAATTATTGTGAAAGCTCTATTAACTTCTAACTTCTTGAACTTAGAAATTTGTAATTGGTCACTTCTTTAGCACTTTCTATCCTTTATATGATTACAGTATCAATTTTTTTAAAATCATGAAGGATGAAAACAATTATATGGGATTTTTCGCGGAGCTGAAGAATTCATTTCCTTTAAATAATCTTCTTGTCTATCAAATGAGGAGCTGGAAACCTGCCGGCTCTGAAAATCTTGAGTTTTCTTTTCTATTCTATAATGTGGGGATTTTTTTTTCCAGAATAATATATAAAGAGTTAATTCCTCCATTTATTTCAGATATTACTGATCCGCAAATTCTACTAAAATTTACAGTTGTTGGAGATTATTGGTTGCGAAAAATAACTAAACTAGTGGTTTTAACAAATATGATACTATACGAGTTACTCACACGTATAATACAATTCGATGGGGACTGTCATATATATATATATATATATATATATATATATATATATATATATGCGCCAAACTTATAACGAACTCAATTTAAAAATCACTATCTTACACATTAATGCTAGTTGTACTGCGATGTTACCATGCTGAATTAACATATTGGATGAAATATCAGGAAGCTATATTCAACTATATTAATTTTTTCGTGTGATCCAAAAGACTTGCGTTACTGTGCTACGCCGTCAGTTTTCACGACTCAGGTGTGTTCGATGCCTAAGTGGACTTGAAAGTGTTACGCTATGACCTGGTATGAACGCAAGTCGACAGATTGCGTTGAAGATGTCCATTAACACTGGGACTAATCTTAATGAACGACTCCTGCAAACCGCCTCCTAGAACTGCCACCCAACACGAACACTTTGCCTCTGCGAAGAGATTGTTTCCGGTAGGGGAAACACTTGTACGACTTTTGATTTTAGGCTAGCTCATAACGGCAACACCCATTCGGGGCCGACTGTTGTTCCTGACTTACCGCATGATCCAAATTAATAGGTCTTTTGCAGTAAGCATTCAGCACCATAGTTGTATTTTGTAATGGGTAAAAAACAGTCATACAGAGTCCCGGTAGTAGAAAATATTTGCTTCTTTAGGCACCTGCCCTAAAGGAGGGTGGAGGCGCACGACTAAGAAACATCAAGTTGTACACAGAAGATCTCTGTTCAGTCTCAAACCTGTGCTCAATGCGTGCGCTGTTGATGGTAGCTCTTCCAAAGGAAGGTCCGTTAATCATGGCTACCCTAATAGTCGGTTTCGAAAGAACAAGCCTGAGGAATTTTACCATCGTTGTTCTTTGATCCTGAACAACACGATCAGCACGCTACAGTTCATTCATCTGCACACTACAAACCAATATTAACACAAGACACACTGTCGCATTACAGTATCAAGGCCAACCTATTTCTGTGGTTAACTGTGACATTTCGTATCACCTAAATATGAATGAGAGCGATATAGATAGAAGCAGATCGACTAACGGCTACACTGACTTGGATTGCGATAGTAGAGTCTTTGCCGGACCGTGCCGATAAATGTATGCGTGTGTAGCGGGAACTGTTTTCTACTAAATTGTTTAGTGATAAAGTATTTTATGACGCAATGTGTGCACTTGTAAATACGCAACTGTAAGGTAATGTCCGCCATCTGCGTCGTGTCGGTGAAATAGAAACTGTGAGTGATGTAAAGTGGAAATCATAACCATTTATAATGGACTGTATTGTCGAGACTGTGTAGAGCTGTTACAAACTGAATTATTTTGCAGAACTGAAGTAAACGGTAATTTGTGCGTATATTTCTCACTTGGTTAAAGAATCTTCGGATATCTCTAAGTATTTGTAATGTACCAGAAGTTACTACAAATATCAGTCGGTGGTTGGACTATGTTTTGTGTTTGACTTACTATCGGGAGTGAATAAAATTTTTTAATAAGCAATAGACTGAGACAACCGTGTTCTTTTATGACATGGGAATAGAAGTACCGATTGCTGAAAGGCAGCACTTCTAAAGCTAAATAACTTTAAATGTATTATCATAAAATCTCAATATGGCTTCATCTGCAGAACTCCTACCCATAAGAATAGCCTAACTAATTAAGTTTGCATAATATTCTGACATGGCTTATGCTCGTGACAGGACTGTTTAATTTAATTAGTAATATTCTGATAACACGGAACAACAGAATTGCGTTATATTTGTCTTTTCATAACTGCTGCAGATGATATTAGAGTAGATCATCATAGATATATAAGCTCAATTCTTTCGACAAGGGAAAAGTAATTATTTATCAGCACTTAATGTGGCTACTGTACGACTTACTACATATGCAAAGAAAAATAGAATTTGTAACTTTTTTTTTTTTTTACTTTTCAATTAGTTTTATGCAATACAGCATGATCATGTAGGCATTTACAATCACACACCGGTGTTTTGACGGCAGCATAATTTTCAGTATTTTCCTTTATTTGGTGATGAAATATTATACATACAGCTGAACTCACCATAGATCAACATTTCACCCAAAACACCTTTTCCACATTCTCGTTTGACATATACCACAGATTTCGTGCATACAATAACAAGTGTTATATTCCTGCACGCCAATGAAGGCTTACAGTCGTACATCTGAGCTTATATTCCACAAATCTATTGACCTCAGACTCTTAATGTTTTGAATTAGTCTGTGTCAGAACAAATAATTCTGAAGCTGCAGTTCACTTCTGTCAATCATAAATAGTAGTCAGATTAGTTTGTGAACAAATAAACTACTTTCATTTTCATTACAAATCACCAATTTGACAATGAATAAAAAGCAACAACGCAAAGCTGGATGATACAGTCTCAATCAATGAAAAATTCTGATAGGATCAGATTTCCTGACAAGATTCAATTTTTATTTAATTAATTCCTATGATGTATAATATTTTTAACGACATCTCTCCATTATTAAACTATGTGCTTCTTATGAAATTCAAGTACAAAATATTAAACTTGCAAGTTTCAAATTACTTTAACCATATTTAATAGGTATGTATGTGATAAAGGAAAGTTAATGAGACATTATCTACTGCATACCACTCAATTAAATTTAATTATGATAGGTTGGCGAGAAAGTGATCTGTTCATTTTAAAAATTTTGATTATATTAAGTGCTTTATGTACTCTCATATTAAGTCAGACAACTTATTTAAAAAAATATTTATGCAACAACTGCGGAACATGGCCTACAACAAAGTTAACTGTAAAGTACATCTCTCTCCTCTTTACCCATGCAATATTTTGGACTCTCCACCCCAACTTCTACAAACTTCAATGTTGACTCGGGTAATTTTATGAGACTCCAGTTTCAGCAAACAGGACACAGAAAATGAAAAACACCACATTTGAGGAACGCTGAGACACATGGCTCGAATGAAAATTTTAAGAGTCAGGAATATTCATGTACAAATATGCGCTTTCTCTATGCAAGAGACAATTTTGAGTACTAATGAAACTTTGTGCATCTAACCATAACACTGAAAAGAAATAAAGCAGCCTATGAACGCCAGAGCATCTTCAAAGTGAAGTAGATTTACTTCCATATTCATTGTTTACACGCTACGCCAAGGTCTCCAAACTGTTATATTCGTAACAATTCTATCAGTAAAGATTGTTTTTATGTAATGCATGAACTTAAAAGTGTTACATGATGCTTATTTACTAGACAGTACCTTTTATCTGAAACTGGCTACTCACGAAAAGCTTATGATTTGCCACTGTGTAGTAAGAAGGAACAATCGAACATCGAATAAAAGCTCTATTTCCGATAATATCATAAACGGCATTTACACAACCTTTGTCCCTCTCAGAATCAGTCTGAGAAAAGTTTTATTTGTTTAAATTCCTGAAAAATTGTAGTTTTTTTTGAAAATACACACAAACTCCTATTCACAAACATTCGGTTATAAGAAACGCATACATAGAGATATTTTGAATTCAGTTTTAGTTGAGGTAAGGTTTTCAAGTATAAACCACAGGAGACATGTGATTTTTCGGAATCTAATCTAAAATATGATTACAGAAGTTCATATTTTTTCGAGGGATCTTGGAGTTGGGGTTAAGGCGTGTTTATTTGCTTCATTGAGGGTTGGGAGCTATAGAATCTTTTTTATGATAGAGAAGTGATATGAATTGATTCAAAAGCAGGAAAGGAATAAATCACATCCATCAAAATTGTATTCTTGAAAATTCCAGTAACACAATCTGTGCACTATCCGAGCATAATATCCAGGGCCGCGCATAGAAGACTAAACTGGCGCAGTAAAGTACTGAAGTATAGCAGAGATAGCTTACTAGTCAAAATATTTTACATGTATTTTATATGTTAAGTGCATGAATTTCCCGTATTCCAGATGGAAGCTTGATGAGGAGTTTTCGTCTCTTGCTGTAGCTACCTTTGAGCCCTTATCTCATTACTCGTGGCGACATCTGGTGCCCTCGTGGAGCCGAGCAGTTCCTTAGGTGCCAGCGGGTCTAATTAGATTCCTAATCGCTCGTCATTACACGCTGACATTACAAATAGGCTGCCCTGGTGTTACAAACCACAGCGCTGTTTGTCTTTCTGAGGACTCTCGCCCGATTCGCCTCCAACGAATAGCGAAAATTTATGGGTTCCGCAGCCTAATGCGTTTCGGTGAAATTAATTTGGCTCCGCTTCTGTGAGTACAGATAAATGGTGATAAAGGGAAACATACGCGTCCCTAGGAAACACAGTTACAACATTTCCACAGACAGCTGCGTAAACGAAAGATACACAAGCCGGTTTGTCGTGATTCTGTGAAGATATAAACTATGAAACAAAATATGACACTACAGTAATAACAGAAGGAAACTGGTACATTCTCTATAAAAATGAACGCAAATGCCTTAAAAATATATCTGTTATTACAGGTTTCAGAATAGCTTTAAGATGAAAGGAAAACCCTCTACCTTCTACTATATTATGTGAAGCCATGTAAGACACGCACCTTTAAAAGAAGAGGGAGGAGGAAAAAACCTTATGTGTCTTATAGCTGACTGTTTATTTACCGGATATTAGAAGTTCATGTAAACAGTGTTTACTGTCAAAATCTACGGTCTGATAAAATGGCAAAGTCGATGTCAAATCTTACTTTGATCTCAAAATATGACTCACGAAAATGTCACAACCCACTGACGAATATTTTAATTAACACAATGATCAGATAAACATTGCTTAATTCTGGTAACTGGCCTTAAACGAAAATTCATCATCGTCCAATTTTATACATAATCTTATGAAAGACTGTGAAAGATTGAGAAACACCTTTTCACTGGTGTTTATCACACCAATTCCGATCATGTACCTTTATTCTGAGCAGAATTCCCATCACTTTTACAACAAGCGGTCTCACAAGGCTCTAAAGAAAATCATATTTCCCTCTCTTCACTAAATCAAAAAAAAAAAAAAAAAAAAAAAAAGTGCAATAAATACACATCAATTAGTTATTTGTTAACATCTGCAAAAGAAAATTTACAGGTGTATTCATAGGCTTCGACATGATTCGGCAGTCATCCTACGACTTTCATCTTGTGACGAAGAATACCGCATTATGAGGGTCGAAACGTCGGATTTCTCCACAAAGACGAGGTGTCACCCGGAAAATCATGATACCTAGTACATACAAAGCCAGAATAATAATATGAATTGGGAAAAGTTAATGAAGTAATAACAATTATATGTCTGCAGGAATATTTGCATGAGATCATGTTCTAATGAAATTCATGAGCTACATAGATACAACATTAAATATTTATTTCTTTACCTTCAGATTGCGGCTAGCTGGGAACAACGTGAATAAATTTCATTCATACTTTTCATTATTTGTTTTTCTGTCATCCAAATATTACTTCATTGTTTTTGTCTTTTTTCCCTTTACTCCATCTATTCATAAAAAATTCTTTCTTTGTTTACTGTCTACTAAAACAAGTATTGGAAAATTTTTCCAGCAAGATTCCTTGTTGTTTAAAATATGTTTAATATATATCTCTTCTTTTTTTGTAAACTAACGTTTTTGTTATTTTTTTCTGTAGCGAAGTAATAAAACAATCAAGATTTTTTGTTTCATTCAGAACAAGAAACAATTAAATACAATTATTGTTTTTTGGTGACACAAGAAATTTTTTGCTTGTTGCTTTTTTCTTTTTTTCATGTACTTACGTTTTTCAGTGAACAAGTTTTTTTCTGAAAATTACAAAATTTCTTTAAAAAATGGTAGGATTGCTCCAATGTAAGGTCCCTTATTTTTTTTTGCTTTTTTAGAGTATTTTTCCTCGGTATTATTTAATTTATTTTCTGTTTTGGTTTTATGTTTAGTTATTTTCAAGCAGTCTTAATATTGGTTATGTATGAAATAATTTTACAGGTGAGTTACCAAACCGACTATATTTTTAGTGTTTCTGAAACTCTTTGTATCCATTCGTCTATCACGCTTCACATGTAATAACACCGTACTTAGACGTTTGTAACTACACATTTGTTTAGTTCGTAGAAACCTTAATTACAGGACAAATTTTTTAAAAAAATGATGAAAATAATCATAGCAGATCTACGAGCAGTGTGGCACTGAAAATTTTATTTCTTTTTGGTAATATTACTGGGAATCATATAAAGTAAATTCATGTGGTCGCAATAACCTGATGACAGGGTTTCTTATCTACTGCCCTTATCGTAATCGAATAGCCTAACCCATTACCGGTACTATAGTTTAACGTACAATCAGAACCACGGAAGCATTCTGGCGCACTTCACATTATCCAGTAGGTGAAGCTGGGTTAAGATAATTCCAAAATCCCCGTCCAGACAGAGATTCAAACATGGGACATTTAGATCTCCAGTTAGACTACTGAGCCACCAGAAAACTCAGTTATATCATACGAAAACTGGCAATACTCAGAATGTTTGAATTTTTCTTTTAATTTTACGCATTTTGGAAGCTATCAAAAAAACATAAAAATATCATTCCACGTATTATTTCCGAAACCGCCGATCCGATAACATAGAAAAGTTGGAATTCATGGTTGTTCCAAAATAAACAAAGAAGTGATTTTTTTTGGTTATGTATTTACGCCTCGTCGAAGGCGACTTAATTAGATTCGGAAGAGAAGTGGGTACAAGGAACGGGAAGGAATTTGGCCATGGCATTTTTGAAGGAAGCATCCCAGCATTCGCCTGGAGTGATATGGGGAAACCATGGAAAACCTATAACTGGATGCCCAGTCGGAGATTCAAACCCGTGTCATCCGGGAGTGATTTAAACAAATATGATACATATTACTATATTTTGATCAAAACGTACTCGAATTGTTTGAAACAAAAATTCATAAGTATATACGCATCGATATTTTTAAATTAATGGGGAACAATTTTGCGAAAGATATAATGATCTCTTTTTACAATACACTTGTTATAGATGTTTTAATGATGTTAAATTTTTTGCGATTTCAGTGTAATACACGGTTTTTTTACGGAACTCTGAACGCGTAACACTTTTTTTATTATTTTTTTTTCGTTCCATATTTTTTGAGAAAGAGTTCTGAATAGATTGTATTCCATATTTTGCACATGTCTGGTCACTTGTGTCGTACCACCAAGGAACCATCAATTTTTCTGAACATAATTTGCTGCATGGAGAAAGTAGAGATCGTGATGACAGGCATAAGCCGCCGTGCCATTAACATGTACAGCGAGCCACCCTCCTTTCAGGCAGTTGACACCTTGACGTGGCGTCACGCAGAAGACGATATCTCGACTCGTGTGCACGTGAGATTAATAGCGTCAGGTGTACGAATTAATAAACAGCGTTCGCCCGTAATGAAGTGTCCGGTATATCAGCCGGTAGACACGCTCCATTTGTCAACATTATACAGTAGCGCCGGCGCCGGCGGCGGGCTCGCGGATGCAGTTGCAGAGCCAGCTGTTAATTAAGGCAGCCGTCCTGACGCATGGCCGTCCTCCGGCGCCCCACGTCACTCGCACCGGCGCGTCCGACGCCCGCCGCACAGTGGAAACACTGTGCGCCTCGCTGCTGCAAGAGGCGTCACTGCAAGAGGCGTCACTGCAAGTGTGCCCACGAATTCTTCCTTATAAATACAAAATTTTTCTCAGTTTATTTCCATCAGGTAAGCAGAAATTAATATCAGGATAGAAGTTATCTACAATCTATATCTTTATATATATAAAGATGAATGTATGTTTGTTCTTCATACAAATCCACAGTTTTCATCCGATCTCGATGAAACTTTGCACACTTATCCTTTGAAACAAGGAGAAAAATACTGTCTACATTTGGTTGAAAAATTTATCTGTATAAATAACACATGTTGTCTCATAACTTCGAAATACGGTGATAGACAGACACGTTGGATATGGACGTCTCCGTACTGTGTTTCCGTGTAGTGGACTGTTTGCTCAGTGGTTAAAGTGCTTGCTTACGAACGTCGTGGTCTCCGGTTCAAATCTCCGTGGAGGCTAAGATTTTTTTTAAAAAAATTTCATCGTAAGAGTCAGGCCTGGGCCGTAGGTTATTCGGATTGAATGTTAAACTGTAGCTGTTAGAAAGTTAGGGGTGCAATGCGAGGCAAATCGTAGGTAGTCTTGCAATGTTGTAGGTGTACACTTTTTTACGTTATAATGATCCCTCAGATGTTGTTCGCAGTCAGTGTGTGAGTGTGAACCACAGTAATATTATTCGATGGGGTTTTAGCAGTTATAAAGATAAGAATCTCAACTGAATTGTTTGGTATGTCTTATGCTACAACGTAACATAATGCAGTAAGTGAAAATCTAAACGTATTGCGTGAAACATCAAAGATGAAACATCAACCAAATGAATACGCCACACTTTGTAAAATATAATAACCAAATTCTCACAAGTAACGTTTCCTTCCATAAGTTTTAGTTTTTAGTCTTTAAACCGCATAAATAGCTTTCTGGAATGCGAAGAGAAAACTACATAAAGTGGAAAATATGTAAATTAATTTTAATAATAGTCCTATAATGAAAAAACTTTTTGATATCTTCCTTGCATCTTGAAACTAATATCTCAGGCAATAAAGCTACAATATCTTTTTATTAATATTATTATTACTCCGCGATTAACTAAAAGGGTGTGGTGGAGGGTGCAATGCACCTATCCGAAAGGGTAATAGTTTTGAAGGGATGTACAGGATGTGGCAGGAGGCGCCCATGGGCTATTATGAGGAACCATCCCAGCATTTGTCTGGTGTGATCCGGGAAAACCATTGAAAACCCAGATCAGGATGTTTGAAAGTGAATTAAATTCGCTGTTAATAGTGATTAATGCATATCTGATGGGTTTGAATATGAAAGTGAACTGATTAAAACTTTTAGACTTATCATTTCGATTTATTGTTGAAAGATTCCGTCTTTACCTCGTTTTCTGAAAAAAAAATCATTGTACCTTTTCTGTTGCTGCACGAATCGCTGTGATTGTTTTGATGAAACTTAGTACACATGTTACTGATGATATGGCTAAAAATATTGCAGCCATAAATCAACCCCAATCCCATCTTCTTTCTACGACCGCGGGGATTAGCCGTTTAAATACATATAGAAAATGGAGCGACTGACATGAAATTTTATTAAAAAGCGGAGAAAACTGATCTCTGTTTTGAACTTAAATATTTACTGTGCGGAAAAATCAACCTAAATGATACCAGGCAATGCCGGGAATTTTGATAGTAATGTATAAAAGAATCAATGAATAATAGAGAATCACGAGAGACATGCATCAGTTAGAATCGGTGTGAGACAAGTTTGTAGATTATCCCCGTTAATATTCAAGTTATATGTAGAGGAAGCAATAAACGGTAATAGAAAATTTTGAATGTGGCATAAGTCTTCAAGGAGAAAAAAAATCAGTATGCTACGATTTGCTGATGATATTGACCAGTGAGCAGTCCAGACTGAGGATCTTGAGAAGTAACTGATTAGCATTAACAAAATACTGAAGAAAGATTTTATACCAAATATGAACGAAACAAGACAAAAGTGATTAAATCTAGCGGATATGACAGCAGTAACAGCTCATTTAACATGAAAATAGGATCGGATGCAAAAATAGAATTATGAAGTTGATTTACAACTGATCTCCGAAGCAGGAATACTGTTAAAAGGAGAACAGCACTTGAGAGAAGAGTTTTATTGAAAAAAATATTTTTTTTTTTTTAGTTTCAAATAGAACTAAGAAAGAACAGCACCTTATAATAGCGAAGCATGGACTTCAGCCATACGAGAAATGAGGAAAATTGCATCATTTGAAACGTGGTGCTCCAGAAGGATGCTGAAAAGAACGAGTTTTGGAAATGATGATTTAGGAAACAAGCTTGTGGAAGAAGATTGTACAGTAGAAATAAGAGATATGATGGTAGGTCATGTTTTTAGAAATGCCGGTTTGATTAATTTGTTACTGGAGGGAACAGTCGAAGGTATCAAGTCTAGAAGAAGACAGAAATTGTATTATATAGAACTGTTAAATTAGAACGTGGGTTGTAAGGGTTACATTAAGATGTAGAGGTCAGCGCAAGATAGGAAGAGGTAGATGATTGCATCAAACTAGTCGAGAGATTGACGACAGGAAAAAAGCAGTAAATAATGGAAAAATGTGTTATATGAAAGATTTTAGAGTATTTTGCAGCGGTAATGGTGTCAAATAATTTCTCAGAAGATATAGTACGCTTCCTATATTTTGACTCCAGTTACTAAGTCACGCTACCTTTTTTATTCTTTCAAGCTACTAATTTCTGTACTAAAATTTTTCTGACTGACAAAGCGTCAAATTTAGACTATTATTGCATGCAGTAAGAAGAATTCGTATCTCTCATCGTATCGTATTTTCAGCTGATATTTCCTGATAGAAAATGGGGTGCAGACTTTTTAGTCAAATGTAACATTTTATCTAGAAATCACGAAGTTCCAATCGGCTAGTGATAGTTTTCGGACTGAATATTCATTCTCTGTCCTGGTCTATATTACGGTGAATCATGTAATCGATTCCGTACGTGAAATGGTAACTTTTTGTGTGAAACGTGAAATTTTGAGATGATAACTGGGATTCGTCGCATCATTTTCTTACATGGTTGCTGAGAAGCATCTTAAAATTGAAATCGAAAAGGCCTATACGCCACATACAATGATTTAAGCAAGGGTCTCGACCACGTTGGTTTTGGTTTTGGGGGTGGAGAGTGGGGGGAGGGGGAGAGGGTTGGAGAATGAAGCTTCTGATGGCAGCTCTGTAGTTTTATATTCTTTATAGATTTCCTTACAAACTGAAGAAGGAAATGTATCACCTTCTCCCGTTTCTTTGTAGCTTTTGTAGTGTAAGTAATTGTTCCATCTCTACATGCTACGTAATTGTGGTTATCGTGCAATCTAGTGAAAACGAGACCTTTGTCTTTTGCATTTAGTGTTCTGTAGCCTAGTACACTTTAACCACAGTTGTTAGCCGTAAACTATGCTTAATTCACACAACACATTGGTATGAAATAACCATTAATCGACAGTGGACTGGCTTTTTGATATTCCAACGTCTTTTTATGACAGAGATTTCCAAGTAGTGATTTTTCGAATTTGCTTTTTGGTGTGACTTTTGTTGGTGAGCAACTTCTTTTTCAGTAAATAATGCTTCTCTTGCATTTTTTAATTTATAAGTAATTAATTATATCAAGATTTAATCAATTTTGTAATTAATTTTTTTATTTAATTTATGTACAGTACATTATATATATAGATGTGTGCAAATCTCCTCATAGCGTAAACCTAGCTTCCCGATGTATGTCTGTCGGTGTGTAGACCCCGAATACTTCTGAATGTAATTTTATATGATTTTCGATGTTGTGCGTGATTGACGATGTTCGGATGGTTCTTTAAAAAGGCCATGGCCAAATTCCTTGCCGTTCCCTGCCCACAGTCCTTCCCTGCTTCTAATGACCTCGAGTTCGTCGAGAAACAAAACCGTGAGGGATAAAACATTGACAAATTTCTTATGGGAATTTAACTATTCAAAGTCGTACAAATGTTGGTCCATTAAAGATACACCAGTACACAAGTACAGTGAGGAATATAAGAACAAAAACATATATATATTAAGCACAGCTACAATGGTTGTCCTCGGACGTTCCAGTACAGACTGGTTCCTGTCCTCTGCCTTCCACATAGCGTGCAAGCTTCGTCCGACCAGAACCTACCTAATTATTAAAACCTATGAATAGTAAACAGAATCGCGGCGCCGAGCCGGATATTCTGTTTACCCCCACGCGATGTGAGCCTCATCAAACGTGAGTTGACTCTCTTTTAACAGGACGAAAGGATACCTCGGTACAGTGTTTATTCATAGAAATCGGAATACGTATGGCAAAATGTGTTTAGCCGTGAACGGTATAATTACGGAAACTGTGTGTATTCAAACAAACAGGCAATTAAGTGCGCGCCCTCGCGTTATATAAGCAGCTGAGAGAAATGGAAATCTTTGTCCATTTTAGGTACATAACCATCCCTCATTATAAATGTGCTGAGGATGTATTTCCTAAGGGAACTGTAAACAAACAAACCAAGGTTACAACAACAGTTCTGGATATAAAAATTATGAATCACAACTTTACCTACATTACAAACGCCCGATTCTGCAGGAGAATTTAAGAAAATTTAAATCAGAGAGTAAATCATTTTATGTCTCATGGGACTAGTTTTTGTAGCAACTAGGTTTCCACTTATCCGAAATATAATAATTATCTTCATGACTTTGAAACCAGATATAGAGATTTTGTTTAGTAATTCTTCAGGTTGTTACTACAACACAATTAATTCAAAAGATAAACATGTAATTAAATCAAATGTATTAATGACAAATAAATCATTGGAGTTGTGGATTTGTATGTCAGGAGAATTAAGAATCGTAGTATAAAACAGGCGCAGGCTATCAGTGTAATACAGGTGATCATTTCAAAGTTTTCGAAGGTTTCATACAAAATATTCGTGAAAAAAACAAACAGCTAAGTTATTATTGAAATTGTATTGTAATCCAACAAAGCTGTATAGTGAACCAACGTCTGTGTACAATATAAATACAACGTTACGTAAATGGAAGAAGTAGTATATGCACCAATAAGAAATCAGTGAATGTGATGCATGTGAGTAATGGCGCAATACACGTAATGGAGAAATATATGAAATTCAATTAAAGCAACGTTCAGCACTAATAAAAGTAAGCATAGTATCTCACAGAACTAAGGAAATATTATAATTCAGAGCAGAAGTGCAAAAATATTCAAGCTAAGAAAATAAAACATCATACATTAATAAAAGAAATAAAAAGGACTTCAAGGAGCCAAAGAAAAATAACAGTGAGAAAAACTGCTAAAAAATGAAAAAAATATGTAATTGCTCATGATTCGGTATTAGTTATATTTATGTGGATTCTGGAGAAAACGTTTAAACAAAGATACCACATTAAATAAATAAAGGTAGAGCTTATTTCAGGAATATTCTATTTCGAAACCAGCATCAAGCCAAGGAAAACTGATTTTACTAATGAGCTTAATATTATAAACATATTCCGTCGTGAAAATTTGTGCACTTCCTTCTCCAAATCACTTTTATCAATTTCAAAGAATGACATAGATTATGAAAACTATGAATACATTAACAATAACCTCCATCATTCAATTGTTTATATCAATGATGTAAAGAGAGAACCAGTTAACACCTGCTATTGAAGTCAAATAAAACCATAAATTTTATTGAAGATTATGAAGTATGTAAAAGTTATCAAAAGTTCAGCATGTTGGGAGACTAAAAACATGTTTCAAATACTCGTGAGGTCACTGTTACTAAACCAGTTTTTAGTAGCTTATATCTTGGTGCAAAAATTTGTTAATAAATACCACTTACGTATCTCGTATAACGTCTAGAACAGTATTTGGAAAGCGTAAGGTTGTTAGTTCCCTCAGCAGCATGAAACTAGTGGTGTAATAGATGACCAGAACTTCGATTAAGCCTTATTAAACAATTAAATAAGGCTCAGGGTGCTCTATGAAACACATCACGACTGAAATTAATCATTGATCTTTTCTGCAAAGTAAAACAACTTAATACCGTGGTCCTTAGTCATGTCAAACAATTTACTGAGTGTAGTAGTACAAAGGAACAAATTTATGTTTTTGTGTATTCTAGGATACCTTTGCGGCCACACCAAAAAGGTCACCAGCGTTTTTCAGAAAAACTCCTTACGTAAACAGTATTTTATATTTAATTTCTTTTACGGTTAACTAATTACCACTGCCCTCAAATAACACAATCTCTGACTTGGGCACATGAGAATAGTTTCCACCTTACACGTGGTCTTACCTAGACAAGAAGGTAGTCTCCACACATTTACTCTCCTTTAAGCTTGTTTATACAAGTATATTAACTTAAAATGCTTAAAACTGCTTGAGGACTGATCGTGATCAGAGAGAAATTACTCGAAGGATTAACTAATCATAAATGCAGTGGAATATCAATGAATACTTCACAAGAATAAGAGAACTGTTCTTACTTTAACGAAA
Organism: Vandiemenella viatica; assembly: GCA_031002005.1. Classification (NCBI taxonomy): domain Eukaryota; kingdom Metazoa; phylum Arthropoda; class Insecta; order Orthoptera; family Morabidae; genus Vandiemenella; species Vandiemenella viatica. Next base: position 152,275,983 of record JARYHS010012519.1, on the reverse strand, counting down.
CATACCTCATTTCCCTGTTAGGTGAATGTAAAGTAAAGCTAATAAATTGCTCTGTAAAGTTCGTATAGCTGTCAAAGAAGATTTACGTTCGCCTATCTTGGAAATATAGGTGCTACGTTGATCGATATTGAAAGAGTCTTCAGTTCTAGCCCGGGCTGGGAAATGGAGTATTCCGACTATATTTCTGTGTACTGTTTTTTCTGGGCTATCTTAAACCACTATACAGTACTATGTAAATTGGATCATAAATGTGTTTGAATCGCAAAACTGGAAAGGCTTCATGTCTTGTCACCAAATGCCTTGAAAAGAAATATAAAACCGTATTCGGTGAATCTCAGTATACATTTAACATGGAATTACCTTTTTCTTCATACACAAACGTGGTTGGGGAAGAGCAGGAGTACAGCTTTTTATCGGAAACTTTCAAGTCCACTGGATATTCCAGCCCGAAATATTTGAAGCCAATGCGCCAGCCATTATTCTACCAAAACTTCTCAATCAATACTCGTCACTAAGCTATCAGTGGATGAAGTCGAATTCAACAGGTCACTGCCCCAAAATCAAACAGCTCTTGAATACATCGGGGTCTGTGAGTGACGGAACAGCAGATGCTTGTAGCGTGAAGGTGGAGCGACTTGGAAACAATGCCACCTTTGCGATACGGAAGCCACGTAATTGAATTTGTTGTCTTTGATGTACACGCCAGCTGGTGGAGAGCTTGTGTGCCTTGTTTTGTGGATGTGTGATAAGACAAACGGACAGGACATGTCTAAGCGGCGTGCCATCGACATGTCGGTCAGAACGCGAGCTACACCTGTTTCATAGCAAACATTAGACGACTGTGCCACGACAATGGTTTTATACTTGTAAGAAGTGTTCACTGTCATAAAAATTTAAAATTTCATTGTCTATAAGTCAACTTAGGTTTGTATCGAGAATTTATGAATAAACACATTCTAAACAATATTCAAGATGAGCAACAGCAAACACAAGTCGTTATGAAAGTATAGCTGATTGTTATTTTTCATTAAATGACATCCACAGGTATTTGAAATGTGTAATGACATAAACATAAAAAAACCATTGACAGGCCATCACTTTGCTTACAGATAATTAATTTATTTGAGGTCTGACACATCCTCTTTACGGTACAGATTCACTGTACAAATAATTAAGCTACAAATATAATTAAGCTACAGTTAGAAGAAATATTTTTGTGCCCTACACCTACAACAAAGTTTTAATGTATGCAGCAACACACTGACCTTGAATTAAACCAGATAGAAACCATTTCATTCTTGTAGGGTAATTTTATTGATCGGTTTAAAATATAAGAAAACTTTTTTTCAGATAGATAAAAACAGCATCTTTCAGGTGAAAGTTCTAGAAAATTAGAAAACAAGTAGGAGCGTTATTACGTGACATATAATATCTACGCAGGATTGATACAATCAACTACGGTATTCACTAAGTCAAAGATGTTATGTTATGTGAATTACGTCATTTTTTCGAAACACATACTAAAGATCTATATTTATGTCCCGATTATTGGTAAGCATTGCGATAAAACGTTAAACAATTTATCACAAGAAACATACTGTGTACTGAATTAGTTTCTGCCCCTCTTTAATACTTTTAAGTCACTTCAGAATTACCAAAAAAAAAAAAAAAAAAATTAAAACATGTTAAAGTGAACCCTTAGGGTCAAATATCTGTGAAGTTCGTTTTTCAGCCAGGAAAACTCACAGGGTAATCATCCGTGACCCTAGAAATTAATTTTTGTATTCACGACGTATGATTTTATTACCTTTTCAAGTACCGATAGGATCTACCACCAATCTATTTCTAAATAATTTACGAGTACTGAATTATTGGCGGGGATATTTCCGAAGTGTTCGTTTGCTGATTGACAGACTTTCGAGATTACGCACGTGGCTATATGGGGTAACACCATCATCCTACCTGCAATAGTTGACCTACAGTTTAACGTGAAATTCGAACCAAGGAAGCGTTCTGTCTTACTTCACATAACACAACAAATTATGCCAGGGTGAAGGACGCGTTAATACCCAACGAGACAGTGAGAAACACGAAGAACAAAATTAACCGAAGGTTTTGTGTTCATCTGCATCGTTGAGTGATTTTTTTTGTTACTATCTCTAGAAGGAGTGTTAATCCAAACAGCAGTGTGATCTGTGACCTCTGTCTGTTCTCGGTAAGAACGAATTATCATTTCTTCATCATTTTTACAGTCACGCAGTGTAATAAATTTTACTGCAGATTTTAATCTATTCCATCTACTTTCAAACTGAAAAAATAACATCAAAATTGGTTGTATATTTTGTGCAATGCCTGGACAATGGAGCAAAAGCAACACGATAACAGTTTTATAAGAGTACAGATATAAGTAATAAGTTACATGAGATTCTGTTGTTAGCACTAACTGGCTGTATCTCTTACGAGTTATAAGTTCGGTTCTGTATATTGTTAAAGTGCAAAGCATTGATATTGTCACCCGAATGTAGTATGAGCACCGTTCAGCTATTTGGCCGGTCAAGGATGGTCGTTAGTTGTGCGATGTGATGTGCCATGACACCATCATAACCTCGGCGGCTTTGATCTGGTAGTTTGACTAACGTTTTACGTTTTCTCTAGTATACTGTATTTTAGAAAACTGAAGATATTAATAATCAAATTCATGTAGTTAAAAAAAAAGAATATATTATCACAATTCAGAGTCTACATGTGTTGTATCGTGATCTTTGGTGGGTATCTCGTAGTAGTATCTGAGAGGTAATGTAATCTGTTGCGCCTATCTGTTGTCAGTACGAACCAATAATCATTTCTTTCTCCCTTCATCGATTACGTAGTCATAAGGTATGTTGCAGATTTTAATCTGGATCCTGTGCTTTTTCAATGCGAAAATTCCATTCAAATTGATTTGGTAGATTTTGAGTGATGACCGGTAAAAAATACAGACACACGCGACCAGATTACAGATTTATAATGGTTTAGATCAGGGTTTCTAACCTATCCTAAGGGGTAAGCGGACAAAATAAAAATGAAAATAAAAATTACGAAAAAATAAGTGGAGACATGAGAAAACGCGATCTCTGGCCACAATGTGTGAGGAATCAAATAACATTTCTAGAGTAGCCATTTTCCAATTATTATTATTAAGGGGTTGATAACTAATCTAGAAGGTGGTCCACTTAAAGAGAGGCTGGTGTAGATAAACACGCGCGACTGTTTCTCATAGAATTAGTGTATCATCGCACTTACATAAATGCTATGTTCTATTGATAGTACTACACGATATTAAATCGGAAACAAAGAAATTTAACAGTGATTCTTATCCTGCACCGATCTATAGCAAGTTTATCTGATAAACTGTGTTCAAAAGCGCTGTTAAAGTAAAAAGCGTAAGTGGTCTGTTGTCTCAGTGGTTAAGGATTCTCACTAGAGATTCAATTGTTCCCGAATGGAACCCCTCTCTTGGCGGGTATTGTAAAAGGCCCTTACCCTACATTGACCTCTGGCACAGCTTCTGTGTAATATGAAGTACGCCAGATCTCTTCCGTCTTTCGGATTCCACTTTAAACTGCAGGTCCCCTGTACCTGGTAAGATTAACGGGTTACATTAATGTGGCTACGATAGAGCAGGAACGCGCAGCTAATAAAAATTCCGTCACCAGGTCATTATGACCACACGACCCCTTACCTAGCTAAAAAGCATATCTATTTTTTGCCACTACATTGCTGAATTCACAATAACGCACAGACATGCCATGCCATTGTTTAATTGGTAAAAATCAAGAAGAAAATTTGTTCACTTAAAAAAATATTTACTTTTGGAAAACAGTAGTTATTTTGTAAACGGATAAAATGATATTTATGAGAAAACATTAGGATACACAGAAAAATTCCATTCAAGAGTTTTTAAATGTTCTGTTCTAAGAAATTTATAAGAGAGCGTGCACAAACCACGTAGCTCCATTTTGGCCTCCTGCGAACCGCGCCTCCCCCACGTAGCCCTACGTGGCTTTTGCCTCTACCGCCCCCCCCCCCCCCATGTAGAACAAGCTTTTTTGCCTTTGGATCCCAGAAGACATTATTTACTGTTTTCTCTTGTCAGACTATTGTAAATTACATACTGAGATAATTAACTGAGGGAAATAAATATTCACATGCAGTTGTGAGGTCTGTTCCTCATTTTAACTGTGAAAGCTACGTGGCCTGGCTCGGACAACCCCCCCTCCCCCCACGTAGCCCAGCTTAGCCTTCCAGCCAACCCCTCCCACCCCTCCCCCCCTAACACCAAGCCATGTAGTTTTTGCACACTCCCTCAAACCTGTATTACTGTGACAAATGGATTTTTCTTTGTTATGAAACTAAATTCAATAATTTTTGTATGAACTAAAACACAAACTGGAAAATGAAAAGCAAAGGTAATTACAGAATTATTATTCAGATACCTAATATATAGCACGTAGCGGCAGATGAATGGCTTATTAAGATTTATCTTCTGTCTGATATACGTCAACTAATTAATTTGTCGTGTACCCGACATCTACTTACGGTCTCTATCATGCAACGTCAACTGAAACCTGTGCAAAGCAAATAGCTAGAGAAGAAAACTTCCTTTTTTGATCGTCGGTGCCTGTGATCTGTATTTCAAAGTCTCTTAACGCTTCGTCACAGACAGACTTGTAGCGGCCGCAAATAAGCTATAGAAAGCGAGCTCGCCGCGGCCAGAAAAATTTCTCCGCCTCCCAACTCTTTCCATTTCACCAGTGCTCCTCTCCAGAAGTTTCTTTCACGTACTTCTTTACTTTTTTTTGCCGCAGATTCTCGTACGCTAAGAAGAAAATAAACAAACTGCTTCCGTGCCGAGATTGAATGGCAGCCGGATGGAGTGAGATTCGTTCTCAGAAGCGTGCGCGAGTTCCGCTCGTTTTTAGCAACAACAAAGCGTCGGCGAATTTATTACTCTTGATAATTTGCTCACGTTTCTCCCCGCATATTACTACTCCCCGCCTGCAACAACCTGTAAGTTTTGGCACGAATGTTCGGCAACAGCAGAAGCATTCGAATTAATCTCTTTTGTGGCCATTCTTCTCGAGATTCATAATGTAGCAGGAGGGGGAGGCAAAGTATTCGCTTCAAACCAGCAAGGCGAGGAATCATAATTATGAGCCCCTCGAGCTTTTTTTGGTGGATACAGTATTTGGAAGCATAAGTTATGTGTGTAGAAACTTAGAAACATCTAGATGCTGCCACTTGCCTGATACCCTGAATAGCTCCGTCATATAAGTTCCGTTCATTGCTTTTGACTTGACCCACGTTTTTAATCAGAAAATGATAGTTGAAAAAGTTATAAGTTTTGATCAGAAGCTTGTCTGTTTGCTGTTGGTAACAGAACCATTCAACAGATATTATCGAATATTCCTGATAAATAAAATTTAAATTGATTTAAGCATAGTATTATTACAGGTACCTTTTTATTTATTTCATTAATTTTGAATACGTAATTTCACTGCACAATTACTTATCTGTGTATACGTTTAGAAATTTTATGAAACTGCTATATCTGATTGATTTTAGTTCAGATATCAAATATTATAGTTGTTCTTTGCTTTATTTTCTCTAAGAAATTGGATCGAATGGGTCTTTTCTATTTTAAATATTAATTTATTTGCACTAAAACATTTATTAATTTTCTTTAAGCATTAATTGCTGTATATTCAAGATTTTATACTGGTGGGTATTTGAAAAATATGCCAGTAACATCAAAGAAAATTGTCTAATATGCGTGGGAAGTCACCTATTTACATTAAGAACAGAAGAGGACCAAGAATTGATCCCCGAGGTACACACATTTAACTATTATCCATTTTGAGTTTATAACTACTGCTGCATTAATAGCCATCAAGAACACGCATTGGTTTTTATTTTATACACGGTCAGAAGCCTCAGCTAGATCACATAAAATTATTTGTGAAAGAAGTAAGATTTTAAGGTAACTCCTTTTGCTCTGAATGTTAATCTAGAATAATTTTTAGAATTTGGAGCCCAAATCTGTTGATCATAATATCGTTATACAGAAGGCTAGCAAAAAAAACAGCTTCCAAGTGACAAATCAGACAAACCGACTAAAATTATAACATTATGAAGAGGTAAACTTTTGTCGTTAGAAGAACCGAAATAAAATCTTCTTCCCTAAAATATACTGACCAAACTGGAGTCAGAAATCTTTCCTCACTCATTTCACCGACCATATATGAAATTTTGACTATGTGAGCGGTGGTTAAGGTGTTTGATCGGAGATCGGAAGAGTGCCTGTCCGAATTCCAGCCACGGCTGGGAGTTTCAAAGGCTCTAAACCACACCTTCACGTCTTGCAGAGCTTGCCTTATGCATGTGATGTACGACAGAACGCTTGCGTGGTTCGGATTCCACATTAAATTGCAGGTCCGCAACACACTGTAGTATTACGGGGTTTAAGTGGGCAACCGGTAAGAAACTGTGTCAACTGTGTCTTTAAAAGACCACAAGAAATTAATGGGTCCAACAAAACATTGCTTTCGATGAAATTTTGCCGCCCACTCTGTATTTTTTTCCCGCATTAATAACAGTCCAGAGACGTACTTTAGATCATTGAACGATCTGCATAATCAAAGCAAATAACATTTCCGGCCTCATCGATTCTCATCTTGGCTTCGCGCAAACGTCCATGTCCGCCCTGATTGGCAGCACAAATAATTAATGTGGTGGCGTTGTACGGCGGTCACAGTGGATTACTGAAATCGACTGAGTCGACGTTTGGGTTAATGTAATAGTAATCAACCCAAACGTTGACCCCGATCTAATAGGCGAGTCACTGCAGCCACCTAACAGACTTCCAAACGATTGCTTCACGATTCAGCTGTAACGGAGATAACCGCAGAAGGGGACCGGGGAAGCGAAATAACAGTTGGTGTTTATTGTGATTGAATACGGATTGTAGTTGTCTGATGACGAAAAACACATAGTAAATCAAGAGGTTACTAATATTTTATATATACCTTTTGGAGTATCTGGGCTTTTTTGTTTACAAATGACAACGAAGTAGCTCAGAATATCAGAACCTACACTATTTACCCAATGCGCATTTATTAATTTTTTTTTTTTTTTTTTTTTTTTTTAAACACATATTTTATGTGTTATTTCATCAGATGTTTTTCCTTGTCGCTGCATCTGATATGAGTAACTGAGGACAGAATATCGAAACAATTCATTATAAATGTTTTTTCACTTATTTGTTTTACATCTTTACATTTCTTGTGTCCTTCCCTGTTTTGTAAGAAATTCAGCGGTCAATTATCCTTCCAAAATAACCGTTGGTGTGGGATCCATACAAATATTGCTTCGTAGAAATAGTGTGATGGTTTCTTGATCCCTTATTGTATTTGATGTTATAGTTTAATGGAAACTTGATAAGCGGAATTCTTCATTGAATTAAAAAAAATCAAAATTACGATCTTAGAGCATCAAAATTCGCTTTCTTGCCGGTGGTGGCTGCTGGTAGATCCGTAGAGAGTGTGGATATGGTTTCAGGATTTACAGTGTCAACTCAGGTGTCTCTCACACCCCCTCAAAGCGATGATCAAACACTCGTGCCTCTCCTATCTGGTCAAGTACGGTGTTGACGAAATTCTTTTGTACTTTCCAATATGGAAGTAGTTAACCAACAATCATCGATCTGTGATATCTTTACCATTATTACAAACACGTACAGTACAACTTCGTTTTCATATCCAACCAAACTTGCTTCTATGCTTTGCTATACTCCTCTGTGCTTCTGGATGATGTATTTAGGTACCTTTATACATAGTGGATGGGTTTGTTCTGGGGACTCCCTGCCGAGGGTAGCAAGTGGTTGGTGGTGGAGTAGTTAACACCGCTGTCTGGGGGCGTCGTAAGCAGGCGACTGACTGTCCTCTCTCTGTCGGTGGCTAAGCTGGCAGGTGTCTGATATTCCTCCCTAGAGGCTCGCCTCGTATTAGCTCGTCAAGACGACGCCTCACTTATCTGCATGCCCGTTAAGACACCATCTCAGCCTACTCCCTGCCTCGCCTCCCTCCACGAACTTAACTCCCGCCAGGGGAGCCATGGGGTAACCTTCCCAACAACCCGTTAACGGCGCCACTGTCTACACCACAGTAGCATTACAAATTCGTGGCTCTAAAAATTACACGAGTTTTTTTTTATACTACTTGTTTTTTTTTCACCTGCTCTTTCGGGTTAGTTACGTTCTTTTCATGCTAACACGTACAATTAAACACCAGCCAACACGCGACTGTTCTTTTCGGGCTAATTACCACCTGTTTATGTTAACGAGCTTCAGTATAGGAAGTGCGAGGCTGTCCTAGATTAGCGTTCCGTGCTCGGTTTTATACAACACGCTCGCCGAACGCACGTCTCCGTAATCACTGCAACGTGTCTCGCCACAACTTTGTTCCAACTTAAATGGTGTTACGCACGCGAATGCTAAAGTCCTTCCGGTCACTGCATAAGAAATGATACTATCTTCCGCTTAAAAAGTGATCTGACATTAGTGCTCCACTTTTTTCTTGTGATACATTCGCTATAGAGCAAAATTAACTCTTTCCCTAATTACTGTTCTCATAGCCTTCTTTTTTTAACTGTTTTACGTCTCTTAACAGCGAGGTCTTTAGAGACGGGAAATGATTGGGACAAGGAATGGGAAGGTATTCGGCTATGGCCTTTTGGAGGAAGCATCCCGGCATTTGCCTGGAGTAATTTGGGAAACCATGGAAAACCCAAATCTGGATGCCCGGACGGGGATTGGAACTGCCGTCCTCCCAAATGCGAGGCCAGAACACTAGCCGTTACACCACCACTCTCGGTGTATAGCCTTCTTACTGACTTGAAGGAGATTTTATTCTATGTGTTTTCATTAACAGTTAACTGGAACTAAAGAACAAGATAATAATTCCAAACAAAAATGAGATTCTTAGTGTCTGTTACTGTAGTATTATGTAACTACTTAGGTATTAAAAGTTGATTTAGTCTTCTGATTTATACTGCCTGCGCTGTTTTTGGTTGTTGACGTCACAGACACCTTGGCTCTAATTATCTGAGCCACCTGTCGCGCCAAACAAGCAAGGTGTCTGCCTATACATATTATCACTCTCATCTTAATATTAAATGTTCCCACACTAAAATTATCAGTGAATTATTACACTAAAACTACTAATATAAATGCTACGGTATTACTGTAGTTGTTTAGTCAGTAAACAGTTACTTAGTTCAACTTTTCTTACCGTTTCATCGCTCGTTTTATGTTGTTAACTCTTAAAATGCCATTAATGCCGCTTATTCTATAAAGTAAACTGCTTGCTCTTTCAGAAAATGACATCTGATTAGGGCTATAGGTCATCCACTGCTCTCAGCCAGGTCATATTTGCTCATGCATCACCTCTTTAAAATATGAAGACTACGCAACATGAAGTTGCAGAACGTATTTTCTGGATCTGTTGTTTACCACGTGTACTTTTCTGATCATGTGAAGACTGTATAGCCTAAGGCAGATAGATACGTTAGCCATCAATAAAATCTACATTAGTATCACAGTAAGTGAAATAATCAAAATTGAATCATTTCATTGAGGCCAATTCGCAAGAAAGAGCAGCATTTTGTTTGTAACTGTGAGGCAGATAGACCCCCAGAACAAGAGCGGGGTATATCATTGTCCCGCGCCAGCTAAGTGTTTGACCCGGCAGGTGGGGTTCTTCTGCGCATCTCCTGGACGCAGCTATTGAAGCGAACCTGGGTTAGCACCTTTTAGTCAAGGAACAGTTTGGTGGAATGAATCAAGCGACGGAAAGTTTTGTGCGGCTGTGCGAAACAGCATTTAAGTTGTCGTCGTCGTCGTCGTTGTTGTTGTTGTTGTTGTTGTTGTTGTTGTTGTTGTTGTGTTGTTCTGTTGTTGTTGTTTTTTTATTATTATTTTTTCCTCTTCTGCGCCAAAGTACGGCGAGCTGGACATCTGGGGGAGAAATAGACAGTCGAGTTGCGACTGGTACTGTGGCCTGACGCGGCGAGTACGTGTAGGCGTACAGGCTGGACCTACAACGCAAGTACGAGTGCAGTACTTGCATATCTGTATTGCGCGGGGCTCAGCGGAGGCATGTCCTGGCACGTTGAGAGGCGGGGGGAGAGACTCTTCAATCGCAAAATTAAGTGCAGTGATTGAAAAAGTGTGTCAGTGTTTGATTGTAAAGTTGCCATCTTGCGTAAGTGGATGGTGAATGAAGGAATCTTTGCTGCTAAGCGATCGTGGAGAAATCAGGGTAAATATCCCATCAAAACTAACAGATGCATTGCCTCATTTCAGTCAAACTGAAAATATCCTGACAGGTAACACTGTACAGATAAAGAGATTCCTCAGTTCTCTCTGTAACTTCTAGTTGAGGCGGCGCCCTTTTCAATTAAAAACTTACATGTCTTTAAATGATTGTTCTTTTAATAAGTAATAAATTGTGAAACATTAATCTTTTGATGTTTGTAAATGTAAACATATCCCAGCAAGGTAATTCATTATAAATAATTTTAATACATCAAAATTAATAATTTCTACCCTCAACCTAAAAAAAGTTTTATGACAGATTTTTTTAATGAACATTTCATAAGTTAATATATGACTGAAGTTCCATCAGGAATCACATTGCCTAATCGCCGAGATAACATATTCTAAACCAGTTGTTATTTTCTTTAAATTATGTCGATCAGAGGTTCCTAATATCGCATTGTGTACGAAAATCGTATATTTCCGTTACTGCCCAGCGGTATTTGTGTTGTATTGTTATAGTTTTGAAAATTGTTGCACCTAACAGCAGGTTAATTCTCATTTTATCGTTACGTATTTGGTTTAATAGTTACAAAGTGTTTATCGAACTATGTGAATATTACCCAGTCCATTGCTAAGTTTATAGAGACACACACAATCTGCAAGTAGATGTCAAGTTCACTGCGCGTACATTCATCATCACAGTCTCTCGACTCTTCGAAAGCATAATTGCCAGTAGCATGGAGCTGTGTATTCGAGACTTGCTTCTCAAGTTTGCTTTCCTCCCGTTGTTCATATCCTTGTCACTCCCACTTCTCTGCACGCAACAGCGGTTCTCCACGTCCCCACGGAAGAGAATAACTTGCCTGAGAGTTGGGTATACTGCAGCGAGGGAGTGGGTAGCAGTGTGCGGGGTGTTGTGTAATTGCGACTCTCTGGAACAGCTTTCCACTTGTAGACGACAATCGTACAGCGACCCTCTCCTCTGCAATCTCAGCGAATAACGACGAGGAGCGGTATCGCTCGCTTCACGCCTCTCAATAGCACCGAGTGTCTAGGGCGGAGTTTTCTCAAAATACCATAAAGTTTAACAGACTTCTGGGCTGGAGTAGAAGCAAAATATATACTCAACGTCATTGAAGGAAAAATGATGCCTTTGTGATAAATATTACAAAATGGTTTTAAGAGTATGCAACAAATTTGGCCAGTAAAAAAAAATTCACAACAAGCTCACAATAGGCGGTAAATGATTCGAATCTGTTTTATTCCGTTCAGGGACACTGATTCTGTCTCATCTATCACCAGTCATCCAGAAGTTGGGTTTTAGTGGTGTCTAGAAATCAAATAATCCAAAAGTAGTGATGGGTTATTCGAAAGGCCATGACCCATCTCCTCTTACTTCATAGTGAACATTTCTGTCCCAGACGTAATTTACTCTTTTTTTGCTTATAGCTCCTCGTCAACATCGAGGTCACTAGAGGTGGGGAAATGGCTGTGAGCAAGGTGTGAAGGAATTCAGACATGACCCTTTAAAGTAACCATCTAGACATCAGTTAAACCATGTAAAACCCAAACCTAGAATGCCGGACGGGGATTCGAACACACGTTCTCCCGAATGCGAGCCAGATTTCCTCTTCACTAACATGCCCAGAAAATTCAAAATTCTTATGATTACGTTGTGCTTCTGTCTACTTAGTTTTTTTACACAGAAAGAATTATAGTGAGTAAATTTTTGAAGCCAAGAATGAAAGTTGTGTCAGGCTGTAGTACACGAACTTAATCCACCCTTTGATGTTGTCACAATAAGGAAGTGTTCGAACAGAGCAATCAATAATAATAACACTCTAAGTTTGGTCACATGGTTGGTATTCGCTGGCGTGTTACAACGGCCAGAGTTGGTAACATCAAATCGAGGTATTGCGCGTTATTAATAACAGTTCTATTTAGTAAAGCATTCGCGAATGTATGGATTCCCAAAACACTAAAGAAATATATTTATTTAATTCAAATTAAAACATTATTGTTAGTTTCTTTTTAATTATTTATATTCAGTCGATGCAATTGTTTTCGTTGAATTCATTGCCCATAGAAATATTGTATAAAAGTTTTCAATTCCGAATAGCAATGTTAGCGGAAATTTTAATTGGACTTAAATTTACCTTCGGTCAATATGACAACTAACATTTGACGTTACAACAAAGGGCGTGAGTAATTAAATTTTTTTAAAGTTTGTTTTGAAGGGCGCCATATTGCTTTAAACATTACTTCAAGCGGATGAAAGTAGTTCCACACTTATCGCGATCTATGTGGCCTACACTACGATTGAATAACGTAGGTCGATAGGATAGATCGGACGGTCAAATGTTGTTACCAACTCTATTCGTTCTGAGTAACAGAAATGTTTTCCCTCAAATTTTAGACTTTTCTTAAGTTTATATTTTTTCTCATTGAATTAAAGTACATCTGTAAATATTTTTAGTATATTTAAAGTTAAAGCACAATAATTAGAGTGAGATATTTTCGGGATATTATTCACGTAAATGGACATTTTGAAATTTCCCATCATATCAGTGCTCAGATATAGTATAAGTTCAACATACAATTGAATAATGCTCTAAATGAAATGACTTGGCACCTCACGTTCCTTCAATAACAGAAATAGCAGACTGACTGACGTTGACAATTTCAGGTGCTTCCACAAGAAACCCTAATCGAAGAAAGTGATGTTAGATGAACGGAGCAGGTCTTCATCATCTATATCAAGAATGTATGGTTAGGGAAAAACAAAACAAAAAGATTATTCCAAATCTGGGGAAAAAAATATTACCAAACATCATATTGCATGGTACAAGCTGAGTGTATGAGAATAAATATAACTAAACTTGCTGTTATTCGCAACTTCATACGCGTGTTCTTTGAAATGCTAAAGTTGGATGAATTCCGTATCTATATTATATAATAAATTGTGTCTGCACATGAAGTTTATGAACAGATCGTACACAAAACGACTGAAAGAGAAACAAAACCTGAGCTATTGATTTAACTTTATGGTTAATTGTTACATTTTAATAACAAAATATGTTATTTATCCTGAAAAAGGTATCCTGTGTTCTTCCTAATGATACATGGTATCTCCTTGTAACATTTCATCAAGATCAGTCCTGGAAACGTAACAATTAGACAGAGACACCGAGTTACTTTCGCGTTTATAATAATAGTATAGATTATAGTAACTTTGATGGTGAAACGGAAGTAGCAATGAAAGAGACTGTTCTTATCAATGAAGAGCGTGGTAGTGTGGGAGCACATAGTATGGCAGTGTGACTGGCTCCCGGGGCCTAATTACCATAGCGGCGCCGTATTTCACTGTGCCCTCCGGAGGTATCAGTCGTGATTTACTGTCGCGGCGTCCTCCGTCATAGCCCACGCCCAACGCGGCCAACTGGCGCGCGCCACGTCACACTAGTGTCACAAACCCCACGCTGCCCTCTTCGTTAGGGAGTCCCTCGGCGCTGAAGAGACTCGCCGGTTGGCAGCCCTGTTAAGAGGAACGCGGGGCTTCCCCGGCGTTGGTTTAGGGGCCATAAATCGCAGCTGGGGTTTCCTACAAAGGCCAACACGATGAATCGCCAACGCCATTACTCAACTCGAAGATAGTGCTTTACCGGTGGTTGTGCGGTGGACGATAGCCTTGCGAGAACTTCTCATGAAGCAGAAAGAGGGCATTGGCTTCTTTTCGGATGATGATGACCGGTATTTATGGGGGAGAAGAAACTTTAGGAATACAGCTTATCTGAAGAGCATTCTCAGATATGCATTCCCTCTGATACTGCAGGAGAATTCCGTTGTGATTACTAGGCATGGCTATTCATTTACAATAAGCTACTCAATGTATTACCCATTCTTGAAATCTCGGGAGTAGATACATAAAAGCCGAGAATGCAACGTGATTCCTATCCTCTCGGAAGATCCTCAAACCAAAACAGTAAATATATTACCCACAACTTCCAGATTTAGCTAATTCTGAACGATAACTACGAAGGTATTTATAACATAGATATTTCTTGGTTTACTGAAAAAGTCACATAAACAAGTAATGGAAATGCTATTACTTTTCAATGTAACCTACCTACCATTCAATACAGTAACGCCACATTTCTTTTAGTTTCCAATTTGTTTGACAAAAAATTCTTTTTGATGCAAAACAGTGGTTCATGTGTATCTTGAGGTTTATTAGTTAAAGATTTTCGTGTAATATGTTTTTTAAACTATTTTTTTTCACAATTTACGAATAAATTACACAATTAGTTACAATTCTGCTTAAGCAATGAAGCAAAGTTTGTTTACAGTAATGAATGACCTTGCAGTTATTTGTCTCTGTATATTAGACTCGTTGTCTACTTCAGCACTTGTTTCTTCTATAAATTGTAAAATGTAGAAAAACTGTATTTTAAATGGTCCTCATACATCGATGAGTAAAATATTGCTTATAATGTTATATTACCGATCAGACCGAACACAAAGAAAAACAGTTGTTCACGTTGTCCTTAGTACTCTGATCGCAAGAACCAATTGAGTGGATTATATCTGAAATCCAGTTGCACTTAAGAAATGAATGATCTCAAACCTTCCTGAAATATTTTGACTGCAAGAGGGAAAACATTAATGTCGTTGGTTAACGAATCACAAGCTAGGACATCTTAGAATTTAAATAGCTCATCAATGTGTATCATGACATTGTAACTATAAGCGATATCCGTCCTTACGTACAGAATTTGTTTTTCCTATGGTTTCCCTATATCATTATAGGAAAATTTCGGGTTGGATCTTTCAAAATTCCATGGCAGAATTAGTTCCCGTACTTTGTCTCCCATCCTTTGCCGATTATAATGACCTTAATTTTGACGAGTCGTAAAGATAGAAACAAATATTATTTAGTAGCGTAATACACTTTTGAGTACGTATATTTGATTATTATACCTAATTATACATTATGATAGTTAGGTGCTATTAGGTACTAACTGTATACATACTTTGAGTGTATCAGATAAATAGTTCATTACATTCATCAGTAAATTATCCCATTCTCCAACCCCCTATAGTTTAATTACAATGGAACATCGGGCCTTATAGCAATCCCTCTTACTCACCAACTTAAATTTTAAATTCTTTGAATACAAATGCTGATCCAGTTACTTTCACATTTTCTAAATAATTAAGATATCACATGCTCGGAGTGTGATCAGTGGCTGTGAATATATAAAATTTTATTTGTGATCTTTAATAACTGAAGGATCTAATTAACTAACTTAAATATTCACAAAAATTTCCAGTTCCTGTCTGGGAGGTATTAACAAAGCGAATCAAGTCTAGAACAACATCTCATATTAATCAATACCTATTACCTATGTTTTAGTCTTATTGTGACTTTCTGTTGATATGTTTTAGAGGTAATTAATATATTCATAACAGGCGTATCACACTTCAAGCTTACTTTCTTGTCACACAAGCCATTTTCCACCCTAGCGGTACTTCTGTTCCTTTTATGTTTAAAGTCAATGGTTGTATAGATTCTGCAGTTTTTTATTTACTGTCGTCTTTTACTGTATTTATTCCGTCCTTTTCTTCTTTCCGATGAGGCTTACAAGTACCAAGTGTCAATTTCATTTCTTCATCCTTTGTTGTTATTCTTTCTCCCTTTCAATACAATATTCTTTCATCAATTCACTATGTTTCTTCTTTCTATTCTCAGACAAATTCTGACAGGATTACTTTCCTCTTCTGCCTTGGAATCCACTCATACTGAATATCTTATTTCTTAAGATCTCTCTTGTCTTAATTTTCTCTTCTCTTATATTATTTCTTTCCAAATCATTCTTGACATCTTGAACCTAGCTTGTTGTTGATTTTTTCCAAAAGGTAATTTAATATGGGGCATCCATAAATTACGTGAGGAGTTTTTCCGGACCCGACCCCCCCCCCCCCCCTCTGCTGAGATTTCGTGAGATTCTTGCCGGACCCCCCCCCCTCTATCTGGTAAGATCTAGGTCGGGAGAAACCCTCCCCCCCTCAGAAATCGCTCTCGAAACTTTTGGAGACCTTTTTTTTTAGGTCTCATCCCTCAAAATCCGGTCACACCCCCACTTATCGACGAAAAACCCCCTAATAATCGACTTTCGCCCAATTTGTATACTATTTTTTTCCTACAATCCAAATAATTTTTCATCAAAACCTCACGTGAGATTTCCGTAGACCCCCCCCCCCCCCCCGCCCCTTGGTGAGATTTAGCCGGATCCCCCCCCCCTATTTAACATCACGTAATTTATGGATGCCCCATTTTTATTATTCGGTTATTATCTGTTCTATAGATATGTCCAAAAAACAGCAATCTACATTTTCCTTGTTGAGTTTATCAGAATTTTTTTATGTTGGGGTGTATTCCCTTATTCCTTCTTAATTTGCATAAAAATTTTCTATTGATTCTTCTTTCCGGTAATTCCAATTCAACTAATCTATAGTTCAGTACTACACATTCACTTGCGGGTAGACATTCTGGTTTCACGACTTAGTTGTAATGCCTTATTTTAAGAATTTTAGATAAGTACTTTTTGTTTTAAAAATCTTTGGTGTATCCATACTTAAGGCAGATTTACCTAAACGATTTTTTTTTGATTTTTTAAATTATTTCTTTCAATTGCTTCACTGTATTTACTTTCTGTTTATTCCACATCTTTTGTTAAAAAATTTGAGTATTTTTAATGTTTGTAATAAATCTGCTTTTTTTCCACAGAAACTTTCAAACTTGTTTTGTTGACTATTTATTCCAGAATCGTACTTGTATGGTAACATTTTTAATACACTCTTAAGGTATAGCAAAATCACCTGCAAGTGCAAAGCAATTACTTTTAAGGCCCTTGTTTCTCCTCCCGAAATTTTTTGTTCTTTCAATATTTTATTTCAAATTCTATTAAATTTTCTCAACTTTCCGTCATTTTATTATTATACCTTTTATTTAAATTGTTCGCATTTCATCATGAGTTACTTGCATGCCAGACAAGGACTTGAGAAAGTGATGTAATAGCAGTTACCGCAGCGGCATCCACCTCGTACTGCAGACGGCAGGCGATAGTGTAGGGAACAAGCCTCGCTCGTTGCGGGCAACAAGGTGACGTTGATTAACCACGCTGCCAGCCACGTTCAGGTGCGAGACTGGCGGCTTTCATTACCGTAATGGAAGTGTCTGTTCTGGGGCACACTGTGCGGGCTAATGGGGCGAACACTTCACGCTACATTTGGCCTTTACTTTGGCCTATGTGTGGGCACTTACCTTATCATCAGTAATCAGTACACAATGCACACACGTTTAAACTCACTTGTTATTACTACTTATCTTGTAGGAAACATCACAATAGAATTACTTTATACATATATTCACACAAAATTTCGCTCCTCATTCGAGGAGAAACAGTGAACAACTTCGGCTGATAGTACTCCAAGTGATCCTTATCATTTGATGGCAAAGTGACAGTTTTGTCGATGGTAGCGACAATTTAATGTAATCAGTGGCTTGTGACATTCAGAATTCAGTTCTATTTTCAGCCGAAATTGTGGAAACAGAATATTATTTTTTAGGAAACACTTTCCAGACTTTCAGAATTGGGACACTATAATGTTGTGCTCTTTCACCTATTTAGTTATTTCTGAATTAATCGATGTTTTTGTGCTTTAAATACGCAATGGTGATGGATATGATGTTCTTTATTCTTGCAATAGTGCCCTTCACACTATTAACAAAGAATAAAAGAATAAAAGTAGAAGTTGAGGAAGAAATTGTGCTTTTTGTCGGCTTGTCAACTGATACGTTCAACAGAATCTAGAAGTTGTAAAGCACATACGAAAAAACTGAAGTTCATAATGCTGTAATACTCATTAATTCTTTACCACTCATAGACAGAGTGCTAAATAGCACAGAGAGAGGATTTTTAGACGGAATTCGGAGCAAATGACCACGGCTTATAAGAAACAATCGTAAAACTGTTTTGGGAAAACTGGCACTTTTTTATGACGCAAACATTGTTTATGACCACACTTAACTGTGGTATCATTTCCATTTTAGATTGTTATAAGATATGGGTGATTATGGGGTCAGGCAAAAACAAGAGCACAATTCAGTGGGTGCAGAAGTCTAATACTTTGCTTTTTGTGTAAAGTAACATGACACAATGCACTGCAAATGAGAAAAGAAAGGAAAAGTAAAACCCGATTTAACTTCATTATTGTATATGGAAGCTCTGCAAAAAAAAACTGTTTGTAACGAGTTATTTTTTATTTATCTCTTCCTGTTGACTCTTCATTGGGCTTACGGAAAGAAACATTATTATATTATCCAGTAACAATGAATTCTCCACTTCTCTTTCGGATATAATCTTGTGTTTAAGAAGTTAACAAACGCAATATACAATTCAATTCTGCTGTTTCTTCAAAACAGAATTCGTGGTCTTTTGATAGTACTTTATATATTTCTTACCCTAAGTCTTTTTATTGATGGTATCAACATTTCCTGCAGCCACTGTTCTGAAACTGTAACAATAAAATGCAGTGAGGAGAGCAAATCTGCCCTCCTACCTAACATTCTGGAGGATGGAGGTTAAATCCCGTCCGGCCATTCTGACTGGGGTTTTTCCGTGGTTTTCACTTCACGCAATGCCGGGATGGTTCCCTACATGGCCACCGCCGCCTTTCATCCTCTTCCCGCCCTTTAGGTTAAGTTGGCTGAAAAGTGTCCTTGAAACCCTCCAGCATCCTAAAAAATTCTTAATACCGAGATAATAGGTTAGAACTATTTGTTGCTTCGATGCAGGCTTAAACCCGGAAAATTATTAGTTCTTGTAGTTACTGGCATTGAAATATTGGAGCATTGGCTTTTCTTCACGCGGATGAGGATAGCTGTAAATATTTTCTGCATAGTCTCACACTATTAATTTACTATACTACACATTTCGCTCCACATCATGAAATGAACCCTAATAGAAAAATAGATTGACTTGGATGTATATTCATCGAAAAGAGTGGATGAATATGTGATGCAGGTCATAAGACAATACAACCGGCGGATGCAGAAGAAAAGCGGCGTGATGTTTCCCAGAATACTGAACCTCATAATGAAATTGTTTCCCGCGGGCTCTCGGTACAACTTCTGCAGTGAGAATATTCGTTCTCGGCCTCACTTCACCCCCCGATGGAATTTTATTAAATTCTGTAGGAGGTATTTTTCCACCTACCACAAGCGCAGCTGGCCGCAAACCGCAAAATGAAGTTCTACGGCCGTCAATACCTTCTTATTTGTTTTCCCCTGTTACCAAGGCAGTAGAGAACTGAATAAAAAATACAAACTGGTGTTTCGAAATTCAGAAAAGTTACACCCATGATAATGTTAAATATTCATAACGATGCAATAAATATTATCTTTTTCGGAAATCATTAATAAAGGATAAAATACAATTTGGCGTAAAATCTAAATAGTTCGTCATAGTGTAGCACCAGGTCTTTCAAAGGCTTTTAACAGAGTGATCCATAAAATACTGCTAAAAATGGTAAACACCACTGGATTGGATGAAAAGGTAATTTACTATATAGAAAAATTCTTAAAAGGCTGAAAGCAAAATGTTAGGGTAGGAAATGTACTATCAAAATAAGCGGTAGTGAAAATTGGAATACGACAGGGTAGCGTATTGGGACCATTGCTATTCTAACGAATCATTTTGTTAATTATCTACTATCAGAAGTTAAATCGTCTTCAGTTGATATAATGCTATATAATAGGATCAAAACTGGAAATGACTGAACAACTGCAGGGTATGTAGACAGGATATCTAGCTGGTCAGGTCAACAGGGGATGAAGATAAATGCAAAGAAGAGTCAGCTTATTAAGTACACAGATAACTAGGTATTTCGTCATTGTTTAAAAGCT
Organism: Vandiemenella viatica; assembly: GCA_031002005.1. Classification (NCBI taxonomy): domain Eukaryota; kingdom Metazoa; phylum Arthropoda; class Insecta; order Orthoptera; family Morabidae; genus Vandiemenella; species Vandiemenella viatica. The sequence continues at coordinate 152,255,662 of JARYHS010012519.1, read as the reverse complement.
TACTTCCAGTTTGATAACTGTGTTTTGGAAGGAATTCAAAACATGCTTTTAGATTTTTTTGTGATATAACGGTTGAATAAAGTATGTCCCAAAGCAAAGTAAAAATTATGCTCATGTAAGTTAGTGGCCCACAGCATTATTTTAAACAATTTACTAGTCCTGGGGTTAAAAAAGCTTGAGAATCACTGATATAGACCAATTAAATTCCGCTTTGTGAATTTCTATGTTCAAAAATCTATAGTGCATTAACTAATACAGTTTAACAAAGAGTAATTACAATTTGTAAATAGCTTACCGCTATTTCTATAAGGAACGCAGAAGGGAAACTTGTATTGGAACTAGTCAATAATGAACTCAATCAAATATTATGATTATAGCATGTTGGTTTGTATAAAAACTAACAGCTGGACCAACAGACGAATGATGAGAACGCATAATTGTGTAAATATGATTCAGGCAAAACATGTTTTGTATAAGGAAACGGAGATGCGCAGCTGCATACCATACTAACAAATGTAAATAACTCGTAGCTGATGATGCCTCGATGAGAGGCGAAACGCGTACGACGCAACAATAAATAAATTAAACAGTTGCATTGGCGTTATCATTCAACTGGTAATTAATTAAGCAACTGTGGAAACATGGCCTGCAACAACATTGCAAAACTAACTACCTTCATTTTTGGTGGACATTTCACCGTTATATGTTGCATCTTATATTACGATGAGACCTGTTAGTCTTGTTACTAATTAGAGAATAATATTTTGTGCGGTGACAGTTGCCGCAAGATGAGCCACCCAACTTAGTCCATCGCGACCGCACCTAACTCTGCTAACTGGAAGGTAGAGACACTACAGAGAAGTCCCACCTCCCCTCGTTACTATTCCGGTCAAGTTGGCAGCAGTGGGCTGCCCTAGGGTGGAGAGGTCAGCCGAAGAGGGTCGGGGTAAGAAGTGCACTCCTATTACTCCCACTGGCTGTCTAACCCAGTTCGGAACCACCCACTGCACACTATGCTTTTCAGGAATTCCCCGCAAATAGTTTAGTTGTTATGTTTCCAGCACTGGCACATGACGTCGTCTACTGTTCTGGATTATTCAGAACTCAAATGTTAAATCATTTTCGATACGCAAGGCAACTGACTACTGTGATCCATTAGGTAAAAATAGTAATTTCAATAAAATGCTGAAGAGAATGGGAGAGGAGAAGTTACCAAGGAAGATGCTCGACATGGAGCTGAAAGGGAAGAGGCCTAGAGGAAGACCGAGGGACAGAAGGATTAAAGGTGTTAAGAGATGTGTGGGGGAAATAGGATGAAAATTGGGTGACAGTGGAAGAAGAGAGATGGTGGTTAGACAGGAAGCGCTGGCGAGGCTTTCGTTCCCAGCAGACCCAGCCAGTGACTGGAAGCTGCCCTAGATGATGATGATGACTAATAAGGTACGACCTCTTATTTTCACTGATATCATGTTTCTCCTATGTCTTTTTGGCAAGCAAATATATTGACAATACGGATTACGGTATGTATAATATTTTTATTCCCCTCCCACTCTCCAAAAGACCGTGGATCTATAAAACTTAAGCACAGCAACACGCAGAAAAACAATGGAAAATGAAATCTTGAGTAGTGGGGGTAACCTTTCCCTCCTAATCTTTTTGGTTTTTCTGTTAGGTCTTAAAGACGTTTTATGCGTATGAAGATTTACTGATGGATGCGTGATTTTCTAACCGGCCGATCACAGTATGTCGTTGTTGATGGCGAATCCTTTATTAATCTAAATATTACACGCTCCTCTAGCAAGTAAGTGTAGTAGGACCACTTCTTTTCTTAATTTTATAACGATCTTTAACTAACATCAGTTTAAGATTTTTCCCCGATGATACTTTTACCTGTATAAAGAAGTAAAGAATTCTTCCTACTGCTCAGAAATTCAGAGCGATCTCTACGTTAATTCGGCAAGGGGAAAGAATCCCAACGTATCCTGCCTCTGATGTCGATGAGACAAAAACAAGGCAATTTAAATTAAATTTCCGACGTCCAAGTTAATGCACATAATGAACAAAACAAACCCTAATATGCAGATGTGCAATGTTACAGTATCTTATTGAGGTTGGATTCCTTAATTATCTGGCCGTAGGCGTACAATGCAGCATGATAAGTTCAGTTGTTGGCACTGATTTATAAGTCGAATTTTGTAAAACTGTTACTCATATACAAAGGTGATAGGGTATTATGCTCTCTTGCGCCCTTATCTAGACTATTGCTTTCCTTTGTGGAATCCACATTACAAATGATTAATTCAGTATTATTCCACTACTTACAGAACAATCCAGCGATTTAGGAAATTCGTATTAAACAGCTAGGTATTTGGGAATATTATCGTTGATTCAAGTTATTGGTTTGGCATTCGAGATCATATAATAGTCACAATCCAAGGCGTTCTCGGACGAAGCTTTCCTTTCATTACGATATGATATTACATACATGTGTTTATGTCTTCCTACAAGAACAGCTAATCAAATTGGGAGATTTTAGAAAATGAATTAAAAAAAAAGTTTTATACGTCATTACTTCTTCGAAACCACTAAAACAGTAGCAGAAACAGTGTTAAGCGCAGGTTAAAATAATATATATTTTTATAATAATAGATTTTTATACCTTGAGTATTCATAATGTAATGGGTTTAGGCAAGAACTAATATTCTAGTTATTTTAAGATTTTTTGTTGTTGATTGGATGTTATTTTTATATCCGACTAATAAGAAAAGTTATTAACAAAAACAGAAGCTCTTCTCACATAGTAGAACTGAATTAGCAGAAAACTAATACAAAATTTCTAGTAACCGACATAAAATTGATATAATTTTAAAAACTGAAGAATAATCTTTAAACGTGAACTTACTAATTTAACCATTTAACCTCTGAGCCACAATATAGCTCAACTTGACAATTTTTTTTAGAAAAAATCCCCATATTAAAATGTCTTGAAATCTGTAATTAGACATTTTTTAATGTTCCAACATTTTATCTATCCCTCATATATATATGTCAAAAATCACACTCTCTATTGTCAGACGTTATGGGGCCGGTACGTCAAGGCTGAGGCCAGGCCGAACCGATAATTTACGACTCCCTAGTAAAATTAGACAGGCGGACGCATTGGTGAAACTCCGGAGAATTGTATTGTAAAGACGATTTCCTGTTAATAGGGAAAGAAGCGAAAGAAAAAAGGTGCTTGGGATATTTCCAGAAAGCAGCCGTGTGAACTGAGGCCAGAGTATAGACAGAGCCCATCCGGGACTTTGTTAATACTGTTATTAACTATATGCTGAATGTGGGAACGAATCAACGGACGTGAATTCCCCGCATAATTCTGAGATTGGAGGAATCAGCCAAAACGAGTAAGGAACAGAGTTTTAGTAGTCGACAACGAGGGAATGAAGAAGAACCTCTCGTGGTGCCTGACTCAGGAAAAAACACAGCTGCTTAGCAACGGTGGCTGACGAGGGGACAGTGACCTCGGTGTCATTTGCCTAGCGGGTAATGCAGTGGGCCTGTCTAGATAACACGACTCCAATACAATGGTAAACATGATTCCGGAAACAGAAACATTTATAACGGCAATCATCCTAGGAACCGTCTTGAGTTTATAAATATGATTGTACCATCGAACCTGTCTATTGAAGAGAATCAATTTCCAACATATTTCTGTCACCATTCGATAAGGTCTCAAAATTTCGTGACTACAACTATTAATCATACCGGAAAAAATATCCTGTGCCTTTCATAAAGATTTCCGTATAAAATTCCATCACAATGATACAGCCATCTAGTGTTCAAAACGTAACAAAAAGACAGAGACTTACTTCCGTATTTATAATAATATTACTGTGGTACACACTCACACACTGACTGCGAACAACACCTGAGGGATCATTATAACGTAAAAAGTGTACACCTACAACATTGTAGGACTACCTACGATTTTCCTCGCATTGCACCCCTAACTTTATAATATCTGCAGTTTACCATTCAATCCGAATAACCTACGGCCAAAGCCTGACTCTTACGATGAAAAACAATTTTAAAAAATTTTAGTCTTTACGGAGATTTGAACCGGCGACCACGACGATCGTAAGCAAGCGCTTTAACCACTGAGCTGCCAGTCCACTACACAGAAACACCGTACAGAGACGTCCATATCCAACGTGTCTGTCTATCGCCGTATTTCGAAGTTACGAGACAACATGTGTTGTTTATACTGATAACTTTTCAACCAAATATAGACAGTATTTTTCTGCTTGTTTCAAAGGATAAGTGTGCAAAGTTTTATCGAGATTGGATGAAAACTGTGGATTTGTATGAAGAACAAACAAACAAACAAACAAATAAACAAACATAAATTCATCTTTATATATAAAGATATCACCATCATATTGTGAACCTTGTTTCCACAAAATCCCATCCAGTCTGATGTCACTATTAAGTAATTCAAAATTATAAGAACGGAGATTTTTACAGCGCACGGTTGCAATCAACTCTTCAAGGGTGTACCGCAGCACTGTATTGTGAAAACACGATTTTTCGACGATTAGGTCCTCCGTCATCCTCAAGTGTGGAGACATCTGTACTGGTCAGCTGAGCCACAGACACTGAGATGGGCGCGGGCCGTGGACAGAGCTTAAAATTAAATGTTACGACAGTAATAGTAATTAAACTCTGACTATAATAACTGTTTGGTAAACAAGTAGATTTCCTTCAAGAGGAAACACATCAGCATCAACGTACGAGGAGAAAGTTGAGAAGTTAGCTCACTAGGAACTCACCGGTAAATCTCTCCGTGCCGCCTTCACCTTTCACCGTGGATTCCGGACACCGACGGAATGAAGAAACATGGGCCGGCCTCCGCAGCAGTCCGCGGTCATTACGGCCAGCGCGGCCGGCCGGGCTCAAGTTTTAATGAGGCAATCTCGCCCTTATCGCGGTGTGTGCCGTTTGTTTCCCCGCCGGCGCCGCCGGACGCCGGGCGAGGCGGGTGCCACCTGGCGCCGCGACGCTGCAGACACGACTCGACGCGCTAATTGCTCTCGCCAGGCAATTCCCGCCCCTAATGTCCTGTTTACTCCTGCACGAGAATCTCATTAGTAAGGACTGCACGGCGTGTGTGTGCGGAACAGTGCTCCCTCACGCATGCGATCATTTCTAACGTTGTAGACTTTACACTCCCTGCCTCGCCTTCCGAGTATGAGGCGGAAACTCGGTATATCACCGAAACCACACAACAGTGGGAGTCAAGCCACGAGACCAGAACAATTGTAGTTTGGTACCGTGGATTATTGTAGCTAACCAGTCAATAAGTAAGGATTCAAGCATCCGAAATCCAGCAAACAGCTTCTGGCTAAATACATTGCTTGTTTATATTTTTCTACAATAACTGAAGTAACAGTGTGTTTCTGGACGGGAATGGCCCAAAACCCATCTCTCAACACATGCCTGCTGCACGCACATTTTAATCTATTTGAAGATAATTAATAACTTATTTTCACCAAACAATTGAATAGTATTCCAGTTAATTAGAGAAATGATTAAAATGGCTTCGAGTAAACTACCACTAAATTTATTCACAGTTACTTGCATAAATTTTTACACACCCGAGTTTATATTGCATTTGGCACCTACACACTTCATAAAAAAAATGCAAGTTTCACATAATCTTAGTCTTGCGCCAAGACAATGTGCACCATTCCGAGGTAAATACACAGCTTTACGCGTCCTGCCATGTTTACAATGCAGGCGCCCAAAGAACAGTCACCCTCTCCGTTGTGTTACCCAGTGACAATGATTGTTACACTACCACATAAAGATAATAATAGTACAGAACCTCATTTACTAAACAAACTAAATTTTGTGGAAACCCGATAATAATACAAATTAATGCCATTGTTAAAAGTCCTCATAACTAATCATAGCAAAATAATGCATATTTCGCTAGATTATAGGGTATTGCATCTAGCCTTAGTCTGTATTTTGTATTTAGAGCTTACATATCGGAGAACATATTGGAAAAATCATTTAATAACCGTTCATACAATTAGTTTTAGTTAATAACTAGCTTCTAACACCACAAAAAATAACGCGTTGAATGCATATTTCTGACTCATAAGTAAAAAAAAAAGCAACTAAAAACACTAGTACACGTATCAATGTTCAAACATTTTGTTAATATATAGTTTCTAAACCTGTTAAAAATGATGGGTTAAACGCAGATTTCTGTCTCAAAAGTAAATATAGTTTTAAAAGCTGAAATTCCCTCTGTTGTAAGCACGAATGCAAGTATTTTTGCATGGAAAAGAAAACTTTTATTGTATTTGCATTAAAACATTGTCTGTATCGAGGTATAAACGTGATTACATATCTATTACGGTAACAGCGATCAGAAAATACTATGAACCGTTTACATCGAAAGAATGTTAATAAACAATATCGAACGAGCCTTAAAGTATTCATTATATGGAGATATAGACATGATTCAATATTTCATTTCCTACAGTTACAGTGGCCAGAGAGTATAACGAAACCATATACATCGAACGGATATAAATAAACAAAAAGAAACTGATAAACAAAAAAAGCAACTGGAAATACTGGTGCAGGTTTCACTATGTAATAATGGTGACTCAACCTAACGTAAATACACCTTCTGACGTCATCACGTAATTTTCAGTGAGTATTAAAGCAATTTAAGGTTTAACATTTAAGTGCGCATGCGCAGAACGTTATTTGTCCATGCGCGGAACATAGCGGCGCAGGCGCACTTAAGTGTAAAGCTTACCGCAAACATATTTCTCCCTGCTGTGTCCAAAGATATTTCATTCTAATAAAGGACCAGCCTGTTGGCACGGTAGCTTAGTAGCCTGACAGGGTTCCAATCCAGGTCTTGGTCAAGCTTTTTACAGTCCTTTAAACTGACCTGTATATGTGGCAACATTTTGCTTATTCTAATGAATTACTGCAAGAAGGCCCATGGTTCAAATTTCACTGGAACGATATGCCCCTTCACCCGTTATTATCTGATACGGTTAGGGTACCAACGACGCAGATAAATTGCTAGGCAAATTGAAGTTATATTACACTGGTGGCCAAACTATATTTTGAGGCCTGTGCCATAACAATTCTCTTTTTTACCAGTACCACCAAAGAAATATAAGAAAACCTTGTCAAATTAAACATCCTTCTCCCAACGGCAGCAAACACCTTGTAACAGAGAAGAATTGTGTCTGGCCACGGTGACATATTTTATTTTAAAAAGGTAGGTAGTTAATTGTAAAGCTAAAAAAGAAGCATTTTTTTACAAATATTATAAAACCCAATAATTACTGTCTCCTCCCAACATCATATGAACACTACCGACGGAAAACACCAACTTTTCAACTAAAAGCAAAAATTAGCTGCAAACCTATTCATAACACATATACTGAGTAAATAATGACATGACATTACTAGAAAGTCAGTAACGGAAGTTGTACGTGGAATTGATTATATGCTAAAAATTGAATATTTCAATTGCGAGAGAAAACAATAGTTACGATTAATACAAGTCATGCAAAAATTTATATAGAAACTTCTAGTAGGCATCGTGAAAATTTGTATGGCACTTCTTTTGATATTTCTAAGTACAAATCCGAAGATCTCGCTGATGGGTTGTGGGACATAGCCAAATTATTAACCTTGAAAATTTTTATTTTCTTTCGTTTACCGATATAGGCAGGCCTACTGCTCACTCGCCCTCAGCTATAATATTTTTGAACATCTGGCAGGTAAAAGTCTCGCCAAAATTAGCTGTCTTTCCAAGAATATTTTATTCTAGGTGTAAATATTATTATATGCAAACCTCAACATGCCTCAAATATATTTTTTCGATATTTATGAAACAAAATTTTGAAAGAAAATTTTTCAAGGTTAATAATTCAGTTACTAGAGCTGTAGCAAACGGTATGTATTCGTTACTGAGTAACGGGTTCGTCGCCTGACTGGAAGTACCGAATCGTTACTCACAAATTGATTTCGTTACTCGCATGTTTCGTTACTCGCATTTGTCGTATAGATGTCAGTATTGATTCGATAAACGAATGACAGGCGGAAGCTGGAACGGTTCGCCCAGCGATTGAATGAGCAGATGTTTCTTTTGAAATTAGTTGATTTAAGTGAGCTGTAATTGTGATATTAGGTATTATTCAGAAGTATGTAATATTCAGTGCAGTAAATCAAACGGACAATTTACCTAAATTTACTTTGCTCAATGAACAATTACTTGATCTTTGAAGTATTAACGAAGTCATTCGTGCGATGCTTCATGCTAGTGCTCAATTGTATAAGAATTAATGTGACATAGCAATCAATGAATTTTAATTACTGCAAGATCTATGTGATCAATGCGGTACTGGCTTTGATGTTGAATGTTTGTTGTAATCGCGACGCAACAACAATTACGAATCTAATCACAAAAAGATGAAGAATTTACAAAAATAAATGAAAACAGTAAAGGAAGACAGTGGTGAAACCTCCTATTTAAAAACGAAATACTTTGATGACATTATAATATTTGTTAAATAAATGTCGAATTATCATATCAGGCGTGTATGAAGGATTTTGAATAGGTTACTTTAAAAAATAACCGTCATAAGTTATTGCTACTAGGTATGTAACAGTCAGGTGGAAGGTCAGGTCTTTTTTTTTTTGTATGCAAACAGGTGTTTGTTTTGATATTAGATTATTTTTTCGTATGTAATATCCATTACAGTAAATAAAGTGCAAATTCAAAGGTTTTCCGTAAGATCCATGTGCTAATTACTTTAAGTTTTATCCGAAGTAACAACATACCAAAACTTATTTTACTAAATAAACTCGTATGCTCCAAGCAGTGCGGAAACACGGAGCGCACCGCCTACCCAGTATACTGCTATGTAAGGGATGGAATAAATACCAGACTGTCTGAGAGCCAAACAATCCTGCCTGCACTTCGTAGTAAGTCATTTATCGTCCTGAGTAGAATTTCTAAAATAATGCAAAGTCTGCTAATCCATTTTAACACAATTTTATTGAATAATTACTATTTTATTTTCATCTAATCAAATCTTTTATTGCATTTCATTGTTTTGATTATGTTTATTTCGATGAACGCTGAGATATTTTATAGATAACAAAGCAAGTCTTTTAAATTATGCTTAATCTAATCACAATGTATACGACTCTGGATCAAGTCGTGTCTCAGTGCATTAGCTCACAAGATTATTCAGTGTTTCGGAACTAATGCTGGACAATCATTAGCTCGGAATTTCATAAGCCTACAGATACAAAATCTTGCTGCCTCACTATCTTACTGCATGATTTTTCTGGATTAAACACTACTTTATCCTAACAAAATAGGAAAAGATACAAAGTATGAACCTAATCAAAAACCCTATATTAAATCCAATACCGTAGTGTCATATTCTTCTAAGTGTTTACGAACTAATTAATACAGCACGTTTATTGATGGTGGTGGTAAAATAAAGATGTTTGGGCAAAGTATTTACAAAAAAATAAAAAATTGATTTTTTTAATCATACTATTACTAAACTATTACTAAAAACACTTGTTTTGGACAAGAAGATAGCAACCGAAATTAGATCAGCCACAGGGGTCACAGACAACTTGTAGAAGACAGCCTCCTTAAAGTAACAGTGGACCAGCAGCGTTGCTCGGATGAAAGATAAAAAAACAGCTGTGTTATAGTGGAGTCGAAGGGATCATCAGAGACCCAGAGGAAGACTACCTGACCTGTGGGACAGAGACACACGCAGGATTATTGGAGTTATCTGGCAGAGGATCGCCCAAGATCGTGACCTGGAGGAGAAAGCTCTGCATGAACTCCTAACTCTTAGAGGCTACATCATTTTATGATTGAACTGCATGATGATAACGATGATGACAGTTACCAAACATTTTAAATCGACGGTTAATATGAAATAGAAGAGACTGTTGAGTATGAATCATACTTCAATTTATCTAATTCTTACTATGTGGTCATTACTATTAACTTCTAAACGAAAGGATCTTCCGTTGAAGTTAACTTCCGATACTGATTTATAGTGCTGTATATTTTGCAGGCGTAGTCAACCAAGGATAATTAACATAGGATATTGTTCATGGAATCGCTGAGATTGTACTTGTGCCCGTGTCTACACGTCGATGAGAGAGCCAGCTAATAGCCAATTACAGTCAGCAGAATGCGCAAACAGAATGCTAGTCACTGCGGTTATGTCTGCTGAAGACATAACTTATCCGAACATAAGGGCAATGTTCCAGTTACAGGGCTATATTGATTTTATGAAATATGCACTTAGATTTAGCTTTTTTCTGAATGAGCTTACATATCTGATTGTGACGTAATAATCTGGATATAAAAGGTTGAGTGATACACGATATAGAGATTTTAGTCCTATCCTTGATGGTGCGCAGTTTTTTTTAAATTTTTGTTAATAATTTACCCTCTTTAAAAGCCATTCTATTATCTAATGTATTAAGAAATATTTCAGTTGCGAGAAAAGGTGTTGTAAAAAAAATTACTGAGAAATGAAGCATAAAATTATATCTTAAAATGTAGTTTGTAATGTAACAGAATTTCATAAGAGCCTGTGTATCACCTGAAATTAATATTAAGTAAGAACATTAAAGGACGCAAAAAAAGCATAATCAATTAGAGAACTGTAAAGTAAAATATTAAAAGTAAATTAATAACTGTATTTTAGAATTTCCGGGAGAGGGAGTTAACACACTAAGATCAAGAAAAAGCACATTTTTTGGTAAGAAGCCCAAGTAACCATTGAAGGATCTGGCGGGGTGACATTGTGACGTCACCAGCCAGACTGTCTGACGCCTCGACCAAACTGTGGTGGGCCAACTTAGGAAAACGAAATCTAGCACATGAGTGGGAGTAACAGGCTTCACACTATGGTTTTTGTGTGCCAGCGCCCATAAGGTAGAGGTGCCAAGCCAAGCTCCTTCAGAATTGTTTATCGAGGGTGGTAGCTACGACTACAGCTGGCCGATAGTGAAACACAACCATTGGGGCCCACTCCTGGAGTCCCGTTAGAAGAAAACGTTTAAAAGGCTTCTCCTTGTGAGCTGTGTCTCAGCCTACAATGTGCTCCAGTAGTGAAAACGTGCCAAGATCGCAACACAGCTATGCATAAAGTAAGCTAATTTGTTCTATCCCTCTCCCTGTGTATTAATATTCTCTGATTTATGCTCTTTTCGGAACATAATGTATGTCTCTGCGAAGATAATTCATGCAGTCGATTAAAGACAGAATAAGATGTAACCTTCTTGAAAGTAATGTATAATAAGACTGTGAAGTGAACACATGTTTCTTTTTGTTGCAGATTATATTTGTTCAAGTAGATAGTCCCATGAGTTAGTAGTATTTGTGAAGATTATATTGGTTCATTGATATTGCTATGCTAGACGTGATAATAAATGAGGAACAGGCTTTAATACCAGATTTTATTGTCATTGATAAGATTTCTTAAGTATGTTATGGCTCTAAGAATCACTCTTTGGTAAATGAATTCCTATAACTAGTACTTACACAGAAAACTGAATAAAGAAAATAAACGGGGGAAAAAGATGAATACAATTAGGGAAAGGTTGCAATTTGTGGTATGTACATAAACCAAGACTTCTGAAGGTTTTTAGCGATTAGATAAGGGGCTGATAACACTTGGTCTAGAAAAATTATTTTGATTAGGACGGAAATAGTTATGATTCTAGATTTTTGTACCATATTAATTTGTGTCTAAGAAGTGCTCTCAATTTATTAAAAATTTTATTACATTTTTTAACGATATTTTACGTTTCCCTCACCTTGGAAGTGTGTGTGTTTACTTCATGACTTAAAAAGAATTTATTCATAGCTATAAATCCTTTAGAAAACGAAAAAGTACACGCTTGTTAATATTTACTTCTGCATTCGTTACTAACTGTAAAAGTTTTTCAGGGTTTGTAATTTTTTTATGTCTTCTTGTGAGGAGATACAAAAATCCACATCAAGTGTATATACTTGATCGTTTCCATCACAATACAGTGAAAAACAATTTATAGTATTGTCTGAAGATAGTGGCAGAGGTTCTGTTGTGATCATGAGAAATATAAGAATCGTTGGCAAAGAGCGCGTTATATTGAATGATGTTACTTCAGCATTTATTTTAATTTCAGAAGGAACGTTAGTTATCTCCGTTTACACTGGTGGAGTGCACTAGAAACGTAAAGTCGACTTTCTTACTACATCTAGAAGGAACTGATGATCCACGTTATCACTGGCTTTTCGATATCTACGAAATATATGGCTTCACAGGATAATTTATTCAGAAATTACGGCCCGATAATCATTTGTAGCGTGAATTATACCTTGTTTTGGTATTGGGAATGACTGATAACTGCCCAAATTTCTGCGCAAATTGGGTTCTATTCTTCTCTACAACACGAGTGTTAAAATCTTGTAGTCTGAACGTAATCGGCTACTGTTATAACCTAGCTGAATTTTTGTGGCAAAGTGTTGTACTGTCATCAACCATTCGAAACATCAATTAATTTACTGCTTATCAGCAGCCACAACTATGGCTATTACTGTCCCAGAGCAATAAATGATAAAACATTCTGCAAAGGTTTTTCAGTTCATTATTAGTGAAAACGTTGTTAATTAGTATTGAAAGTAACTTGACAGCTTCAGAACTTGGAAAAAAAAAAAAAACGAAATTCAACACAGTTGTCAATGAAAGCGTAATTCCAAGTTAGTAAAAATGTATGTATTTAAGACACCAATGTAAATGGTTCTAAAATAAACCAATTGCGACGTATAATCGCTTGCTCCTTGCTCTACCATTAGGAAGCACTCTTGTGTTTTTGGGTAAAATATTGGAAATTGATAAATCTGTTTTATAACTTAACAGACGTGATACAAAAAAATGATAGTTGATAACGAAGTACATAGGTTTGTACTTTACTGTTTATACAAGACAAATCAACAGGTGCATCGGATTGAGAATATGCGTATATTTAACATGTGATTTTCCTTCCTGCAGTCAGAAATGTGTGCGATATGAAATTGAGTTAGCAATGTCCACCAAGTATTTAACGGCTACAGATGCCTATGTTAATACTGTATGTATGTTGAGCCCGAATAAACATTAGTTGGTACGTGGTGTATCTGAAGTGTAAATAAACAATCGCAATCCATTAACGCAAATACATCTAAACTGGTAACAAGCTACTCAGTACAGCTCCCTGATAACCTAGTTTCAGTTCATAGTAACTGCGATACATCTCTAAATGGTACAGGAATCAAACAGTGGTTGTTCTTGTATTTATACAGAAATGCTTGGTAATTTTATACTGTCACTTCTATTTGGTATTTTAAAATTATTATCAGTATATCTTCACTGACTTATCAGACTAGATTAAACTATGGTTCGTCTAATGAATCGTTTTAGGATTTCTGGAATTTCTAAAGACATCAGTACTTATACAGAGTAAATATAATAATACCTTTAATCACCGAATATCTAGTAAACCTCCTTACTGGAACAAAAGTTAGACAGTAGGTAGCAGATTTTATTGCGCCAATGAAATATTGTTGGACACTGAGACTAAAAAAGAAAGTCGAAAAAGCTATCGGCGGAGAATTGTTGTGGCAGTGAGAAGGCAATCTCCGTTCGCCAGAGGGCAGGCGATGGATAGGAGTCGGATATTGCGCTCATCACGAAACGCCCAGACACATATTTCAACTGCATTCTTCCAGCTGAGTCAGTCTCTTATGGTTTATCGATCGTGATGTCTCCCGTTAGAGTGCACAAAAGATGAAAGGTAGAGAATGGTGTTTCTACGAGGGATGATAGATTTGACAGTTCCGATACTGTGTGTAGGTTGTATTTAGTCTGCTCTAAATTCGGACTGGGAAAAGGTATTAAGGAAATAAAAATAAATATTCCCCATCGTTTTTCCATTATGCGTGAATAATATAAATGTGTAAAAATCACTGTTCCATTATATTTACAGTAACGTTACAAATAATGTGATTCGTCATTTTGGTAAAAAGGGAATTCTGATATAAACTGTATTGTAAATCGTGTCAATTTATTCGTTTTAACTTCCCCATGTTTTGCTAGTTCGATACTGATTTGTTATTCTTACGAATTAATCCTTCCGATATTTAATCATTATAGCATATGTTATTTGAATAGTTATGACAAAATATAATGTGCAGTAAGATTATGTTTCAGTTCCTTACGGCAAGAAGAGAGGCTGTTAATATAGTACACAAATCTTTGGTATGGTTTCCACGATAAACTATAGGTCCCATCCATGGCTAACAACCCTAGTAATAAGATGGATGTGTACACACCCAAAGCAAATTCGAATCAAAATATGGTTTAACGTGGTCCTAGTGGGACCAAACGAACATACACACATAGTATTAAAAATATGTTAGTCATGCATGCATATTCAGTGATTATTAACTGTCGTTCATGTTTCTTTGGAAATGTTTGTTCCAGAAATTAGAAACTTGCAAAGATAAAATATCACATCAGTTTTTAAGAACTGAAACTGAGAACTATTAAACTCTGGTAAACGCTAATTTATTCGTTTATTTTTTTTTGTAAAAATCCCGATAATTTTCTTAATTCCACATATGCTAGCACAAACGCGAGTGTTACTGTCAGGAAATGTTTCTTTCTGCAGCAAGTATGCAAAATTGTGTGAGTGGGTTATAACTGGACAGCGACAGTTTATAAAAATCTGTTAAGTGCGAAACCGTATACGACTTATCAAACGCACGTGGAAATATTATTGGAAACTACACAAGTGAAATTTTATAATTTTTCACTTCACACATTCAAGTTTTATACGTTGATGTATAAATTTAATATTTCAAGACAACATACCTTATAGAAACAACAGTGTCGCTGAGAAAGACGTTTGGAAACTATAATCTTAGGTGCTTATTGAGGAGGTGTTGAAATTCTCAAATCAGATTGATTGAACTTAATCGGATACGGTGGTATTTTAGTCTATGCCACCAAACTGCTAACAAGGAGATTGGGCTTCAACAGATATTTGACAGACCAGTGAATGGCTGATAGGGTGTGTGAGAAAATTTGTCACTAATATCTCTTGTGTCGTGTGAAAAATCCGATCGTTGTTAAATGGTTCAAAGAGCTGATCTTGATTCAGTGTTTCGTAGCTGCTTAAAAAGCTGATATCTGACAAAGGTACGACGCTATGTCATGTTTCCGCGTCTTATAATCAATTTTGAGTACAGTTTATTGAATGAAGTTTCTACATTTTTATCTTTCTCTCAAAATTGTGGAAGATTTTGCTACTTTTGTATCTGAAGTAATTTCTGATTTATGCGTTCCAAATGGCATGCACACGGTCAGAAATGTATGATATCTTATTTCCTGTTATATTCTCTTCTGTCGTTGAGAGCAATGAAATTGTTCTCATATTAGTCAATAATTTTATTCGCAACTCGCGTTATGTCTTCCAAAGAATCTCATCCCTCCTTTGCCATCATCTCTGTGTTACTTAACGTAAAATCTCTGGCTCTTCTATGTATTTTCTCGATATCACAGATCACATTATCTAAATGGAACTCCTCATGAAGCGTTACGGGAATTTCGTACGCTATTTTCTTTGGAGGTAAGCAACATTCCTCGGCCACAAACACTCTGTAATTAACCTAACATGTGGCGTAGGTTGTGTGCTACTTCCTATTATTCTTTAGTCTTAAATACTTCAGAAAAATCTATATTTACAGGTATTGGTGAGATTTTTTTAAAATGATAATTAGAATCTTTTCGTTTTCCAGTAGCAATCACAGTTACAATACGTCCATTCTACCAAGGAATTATCACATATTTTACTTTCGCCAATCACACTTAGCGATAATCGATAAATGAGGTATGATTTTAAACATTACGTTCTCTTTGTAAATCAAAACACTTTCTATTAGCAACTGGTTTTATTCATTAATGAATTCACTCGTTTAACAAATGAGACACTGTTTAAAACATTGAAGAAAAACCAAGACACAGGAATATAATACACATAAAAGTAAATTACAACACAGACACCATTACAGAAACGGAGACATATTTTAATAATACATAGACACAGACGTTATAACGCAAGCAAAAACATTAGGTTGGCATCACTGTAAACGCATGTAATCAAGAAGATTCTTGCTGTTCGTTAAACACAAAGTGTAAATTTCAATAGGTGTTGAAACAGTGGTATAGTTACCTCCAAAAAAAAAAACACAACTACAGGTCTGGTCACAAAAAAGTGCAAATGGAGCTATTCCTAACTACCATGTAACTGCCTCAACCTAAGCCGTAAGTAGAATGTAGTTTATTATTAGTTAGTTACGTATATTAATATTGTAATTTTGATAACACCAACATGTATGTACATTGACAGTCACTGACGATGCCCCATTCCACAAGGGCGAAACGTGAATAAAACCAGTTGCTAATAGAAGGTGTTTTCATTTACTTGCGGAAGGATCGCCAATTCACCATACATTACGTTCTCTTACTCGTTAAAATCATTAATTAAAAAATAAACGGTAAAATTATTAACAACTAAGGTCACGGGCATGCGGCAGTTCAGGCTCACGCTGCTAGGCTTCGCTGACGTCGGTAATGAGTCATCATCGCTAGATAGCAGCACCGCATATTGAAATTTTCGCAGTGGCCATAGTCGCATTACCACTTGATACTTCAATTAACACATAAACAATTGCTACAAATTAGGCGGTTCTCCTTTCGTGCTACAATAAACCACCAACCTCGCTATTGATCGTATCATTCGCGATATTTTCCTTTAAATATCGAAACCAGATACCTGCTAGTGCATACCAAATTTTATACACTACGATGTACGAGGGTTGGAACTTAAATAGTGGCAACAATACTGTCGAGACACTATGCAATGGAATCTACTATTGTTGCTGATAGCACCTGTTGTTGACATACCTACCTTACCTTCGAGCGAATGGGCTCGCCCGTCCCACGTCCCGGAGTGCGCACAATCGAGGGAAACGCAATCACTTGAGAGCGAGTGGTCTAACGTAACGGTGTCAGTATGTTTTCGAAACAGGAACAGGAATGATTGGTCAAGATTGACGGAAATGCAGAAATGGATGCGTTACGACGCTGCTCAGACGCACTTGGAGCGCGAAGGAGAGGCTTTCTTACGCCGTATCGTAACACTGGATGAGACATGGGCCACATCGTAAGAGCCAAAACTGAAACGCCAATCCAAGTAATGGGGTCATTATGGGTCGCCGCGAAAGTCGAAAGTGCGTCGGAGCCCCAGTATGGTGAAAATTATGGTTATTCTCGACTATGATGGTGTTATCCTAACGCATTACTGTTCGTTTTTGGAGCATCACCTGCGACTAGCTTTGCGATAGAAGCGGCAAAACTTTCTGTGCAACCCACCCATCATTTTGCACGACAATGCGCGGACGCATACGGCGCAAGCTGTGGCTGCTCTGTTCGGTCGATGGGACTGGGAAGTACTGTACCATCCACCATACTCCCCGGACTTAAGTCCTTGTGACTTTGATTTGATTCCGAAGATGAAGGAACCACTTCGTGGCATTCGCTTCAGAACTGTTCCAGAGATTCGACAGGCAGTAGACCGCTCCATTCGCACCATCAACAGAACAGGCTCTGCTAACGATATACTACGCCTTACACATCGCAGGCAACGGGTTCTACACAACGCTGATGACTGCTCTGACAGACAGTAACAGGTGCAAACGTGTAACGCTTTTGTATCGGTTGTGAATAAATAGTTGCCACTATTTAAGTTCCAACCCTCGTATATTGAATGTAAGAAGCCCATTTCGTTTTCTCGCATCATATGACAAACCATCGAATTTTTTGCGTATGTATTATCACCACTGGAACCTTTGCATAGGTGTAAGAATTTTTCGTCGCTTCTGCTCCATACTTTATCTTCACCCTCTCTTTAATCCAACGGAAGATGAGGCGTCGTTTGATCCCCCGAGTCAATGTCACTTCGCAGATAACACAATGCCCGCGGGCGTCAAGTTTCTTTTGTCGCTGGCTGCCATCTCCCCATTCTGGCCGACGGTTCACAAGTTAATTTCCGCTCCAGTCAGACCACACCCGCAGCAGCGAAATGATTCTTTTCTCTCGCCAAAGTATCTGACAGAAAAGGATCCACAGGACACTGGCTTCGGGGTACTAGCTCGTTATGACGCAGTCGTAAGACCTGGTACGTTCCAGAAAGATGGATAAAACTCAGGACGGTAAACTGTCACCTGAGAAATGAAAGGTGTGGTTAGTTTAGCGGCTTTATTACATAACTCTTTCAGTCAAAAACGAAGCTGAATTAATCGACTGTAATAAAATGCGGTTGAACCTGTAGACTGCACTCACCTCTACAGCTCGATAACCTTCGACGATTTCCGTAATACCTGAATTGTTAGTTTCACTGACCTTTTCTTGGCTAACCAGTCATTTTCAAATGAATACCTGCAGTGACTTTATTTGAGCTAATATTGTTAAAAGGAAGTTCAAGTTCCGCATTAATAGTCGAATTTGATTTTATTTCCACTTTTATTCTCAAAAGGAAGTGTATCTCTTAAGGCCATTTTGTGTTGTGCAAGGAACTACACAAAAATATTAAGGACATAAATAAAAAGTCATAATGCGACGTTTGTTTAAATTTATGTTACAATTTGTTTATTTACGAATATTAAGTGTATAAATTTATGTAAAGGATCTGTTCTCTGCAGAATTTACTTGAACCTGGTCACAAAATAACCTAATAATTTTTTGTTAGCAGCTGAGAAACAGGGAAGTATATTATAAAGTAACAGAAAGTTTACAAGAAATATATCAGTAAAGTAATTTATCGTTATTTGTTTTTTAAATTATAGTTTCTTAGATATTGTCTCAGTGGCGGGGTTTGTGGAATTAAATGCATTTAGTACAAATGGAGACCAGAGGTTTTTATTTATTTAAAATGTTTATAATGCGAGAATTTTCTCGCTGCGTGATTTTATTATGAAGAAAATTATTATTTTTTAATCATAACTAATGAGGTTGTCATTGGTAAGCACTTAAGAAAATGTCATTTGTCATACGTGTTGCCCATGTAACACGTTTCAAAATACAGAGTTATTAAAGTTAGCTTTAAACAGTGTGTAGCAGCAGCAGCACAGCACCAATTACTGCCTTTTCTTAGAGGGCAGGTGGAGGTGGAGGATATTGTCCGTAGACATTGCCTCCAAAAGTATATGGGTGGTGCAAATCTTCACTGTTGGGGTGGCTTCACGGTGGTGTCAATTATTTGATTAAATTTAGTGGTCTCTTGTGACGATCAATTGTTGTATCATAGCGACCGATGTTGTGGACTTCAGGGTTTTTGCTTCTATGAGTACTTTTGTAGAATATTTCGGCTAGTTGTTTGAACCTGTCGTGAAGATATGGAACTCCAGTGGTTTCATGGAGTGCATAGGTTGGAAAACTGTTTGGAAGATGTAGAGCTCTCTTCAGTGCCCTGTTTTGTATTGTTTGTAATCTGAGTATATGACTGTCGGCAGCGTATGCCCACACTGGACAGGCGTACTCAATAATTGGTCTTACAAGAGTGGTGTATATCTTAATGCCAGTACTTGGGGCTAGATTATTGTTTTTGTTAAGCAGCGAGTATAGGCTGTGAAGCCTCATGCTTGCTTTCCTGCGGATATCATTAATATGGGCTTGCCAGGTGAGTCTCCTGTCTAGCAACACTCCTAGATAGCGTGCAGTAGCTGACCAGGGTATATCGTTACCATGAAGGTGAAGAACGGGGTCCGGTTGCCGTTGCCGACGGGGCCCAAGTCTTTTGCTGATGATTATTGCCTGTGTCTTTGCTGGGTTAATATCAATTCTCCATCTCCGGGCCCAGCTCTCCGTTACCTGGAGGACTTCCTGAAGACGGCGAATGGCTAAAATTTTGCTGCGGCTGGATGCGAGGTAAGCGGTATCGTCAGCGTATGTTGCGACCAAAACACCATTGGATGTGGGGACATCAGCAGTATATAATGAGTATAAAGTCGGGCCCAGAACTGAGCCTTGGGGAACACCGGCTTTCACTATTCTTACACTTGAGAAGGCTCTGTCGACTCGAACACTGAAAGTGCGATCTGTCAAATATGATCTTATTAATTTCACGTATGGTCCCGGGATACCCTGCTCATATAGCTTAAGTAGGAGGCCCGAGTGCCATACGGAATCAAATGCGCGTGAAATGTCAAGCATCACCATGGCACAGTATTGTTTGTGATTGAATGCTTTTGTAACAGCTTCTGTTACTCTCATCAGCTGCTGTGTAGTTGAGTGGTCGCGCCGAAATCCTAGCTGGTGATTTGGTAAGGCATTTGTGTCCTCAATATGAGTGGACAGTCGTTTTAGCAGTAGCCTTTCGAATACCTTGCTGATGGCTGGTAGAAGGCTAATAGGTCTGTAGTTTTGCGGTTGATGTGCGTCCTTCCCACTCTTGTGTATTCCCACAACCACTGCATGTTTCCATCTGTTAGGGAACTGTTGTCGGCGGAGAATGGTGTTGAAAATTTCTGCGAGGTAGACTGAGGCCTCAGGAGGCAGGTGCTTCAAAGTTCTGTTACAGATCTCGTCACGACCAGGAGCTTTGCGAGGGTGGAGATTCTGCAGGCTGCTGATAACCTCTTCAGGGGTAATATCGTCCATTTGAAATTCATCTTCTGCTTGCAGGTATACCCTCAGCCGACGGTTGACTTCGGCGAGGTGTATGGGGTCTGCGTTTGTTTGTGACGGCCGAAAATTTGTTTCAAAGACATCGGCGAGGGCATTCGCCTTGTCTTCAGGAGTGACAGCTAACCCATGGTTGCCATTGAGAGGAGGAAGGCGCTGTCTTCGTCTGGTAAGCTTTCTTGTTTGTAGCCAGAGTGACCCGTCCTCTGGACTGAGCATGGATACTCTTGCATCCCACTCTCTATTTCGGTGTTGCAGCAGGGAAGCTTTTATTTCCCTCTGTAGTCTGTTGAGCAGCCTTCTCGTTGCTTGGTTTCTCGTCAGCTTCCATTCTTTTGCAACCCTGTTTTTGTATCGTATTTCAGCCATCAGTTGAGGGGGAAGCTGTGGAGTGGGAGCTGACCGAGGTGTCCTAATGGGTGTTGAAGCGTCAGTGGCCTCTTTGACTGCTGTCTCAAAGATTTCGAGTGCATTGTCGATGTTCGTGATTTCAGGTTGGTTCGAAAGTTTGTTTTGGAGGATTTCTTGGAAAAGCCTCCAATTTGTATTTTTGTAGTCCAAAGTAGAGTGCTTCAGGGTCTGCCATGGTCCGATCTCAATTTCCGCTGTAACCGGGCAGTGATCGGAGGATAGCCGGTTTAAGGCTGCAGTGGCGACATAGCCCTGTATGTCCTTACTAATGAAGATGTCTAAAACATCTGGCCGTTGGCCGTTGCTTGGATAATGAGTGGGTACATCTGGTGCCCACACCCCCATATTAAGTCTGTTGGTCAGTCTTCTCAGGGTTACTCCCGCAGCGTTAGAGTATCTGCTGTTCCAGTCGGTGTGTTTGGCATTTATATCTCCTCCAATCAGGAGCTTACCACCGATGGAGGCTAAGGCCGTGAAATCATCCTCGTTGAGCTGACGCCGTGGAGGACGGTAGCTGGAGATGATCGTTAATTTTCCGTTTGAGGTCGCCACTTCGACACCGACGGCTTCCATCTGTTGGAGTGTGGGTATGACAATCTCGTGATGAGGGATGTTTCGTTTGATGTATAGGGCTACTCCTCCGCAGGCGGTAGGCCTATCCCAGCGATAGCAGTTGTAGTTCGGCACAGATGCTCGCAGACCGGGCTTGAGATAGGTCTCGGAGACAAGGCATACATCCACATCATGGTCTCGTAAAAACTGTCGAAATTCAGGTAATTGACTATAGATGCTGTTGGCATTCCAGGCACAGAAAGATAAAGAGTGTAACAGGGGTCTAGCCATGATGGTTGCAGTGGGAGCACTTTGGGGAAGCCAGGGCTTTCGTCACGGCGCTGGTCATCTTCTCCAGCTGTTCTGTAAGGTTGGAGACCATTTTTAGTGCAGACTCTAGCATCCTGGTTAGCCTGTCGATACTCTCATGTGCTTCGCTGGTTGCGCCCTGATTCTGTCTCTGTTGGAGGGCGCCTTGTAGGTTTGCGTGAGAATCCTTTCTCTGCTGTAGCGAGCCATTCTCTGGTGAGCCCATTTCAGGAGTACCACCTGGTAGGGCAGATTGATCCTCATGGGGCCTCTCCTCCACTCCCCTTGGAGGATGATTGTTCCCTGGTTCGCGCAGTGTCCCGGGCTTATTTTTGGGTCTTTTGCGCTGTTTGGACTTCTTCTTCCCATAGTTAGTGAGGGTCTGTTCTTTTTCTGTAACTGTGGTGCTATTTTTCTCCTTGGTAGTAGTGCCATTTTGTGGTGGCACTGCTGTATTTTTCTCCTTAGCAGTAGTGCCATTTTGCGGTGGCACTGCTGTTGGTGGTTGTTTCTTGTCTGGTGGCCTTTCTTGCTCGTTTGTTGTTCCTCTTTGCCTATTACGAGCCCTTTTGAATGCAGGGCAGCCCTTATAGCTGGCAACGTGCCCGCCCCCGCAGTTTGAACATTTGGCTTCGTCCCTGCCTTTCTGAGATGTGCATTGGGTAGACTCATGCTGTCCGGCACATTTTACACAGATTGGCGGCATTTTGCAGTTTTTGGCTACATGTCCAAACAGTTGGCAATTAATCGTACATAAAATATATAAACAAAGTTGCACATACTCTGCCTGCGAGAGTAGTAAAGCTTGTTGCGGACCTTTTACAGTGCTACTGTTATAAACTGCAGATAGTTGCAAAGGTATCACGCAAAAACGAATTTTAACAAGGCTGCTCATATTGCTAGCTTATGTCACTAATTAAGTTATAGGATACTTTTCATTCAGATTAGTAACAGGTGATACAGGGGAAAAATGAAATATTTTTTTCCTGTCGGAGCAACTTTCAAAAATTAATGAATGGATCTTAACTAAACTGCAGAAAGAAATAGCTTATTTAACCTGATAACATACAGGATTTTTTTTATCCAGATTAGTAACCTAGGTAGGACAAAACTGAATCATTTAGTCATTTTTATCTATATTTACGGGTATCTCGCATCAACTAATAAATGCATTTCAACGAAACTTCACACAGCTACAGCATTTCTTACATCATCGTACAGGATACATTCTATCTAGATCAGTAACGAAGTTCTTGGAAATATTGTATTGACTAAAAATTCAAAGATTGGATTGTAGCAATTCTTCATGTGTGTCCCTTGTCTGTTTTTCTTTTTAATTCTACATAGCTGCTGCATTTCATGTCATTCATAATTTGGTTCATATAGCTTAGTCAACCTTTGTGGTTTGTTCCTTCTATCGTTCCTTCAATAATCACCGTAAGCAAATTATTGTTACGAAAAAAAAGGTCTATTGCCTCTTTTTTCTGTAAGATCATTCAGAATCTCCGTTCTTCAGAAGTTATTTTGAATACTTTATCATTGGTGACATAATCCAACCAGCGAATCTTTCTTCGCCATGTTCATATTCGAGCCAATATCACGAAACGTCTTTGTAGTTTTAACTTTTGTGTTTTCTAAGGAAATTATGTACTAGTTCTACAAAGACTCACCAAACCAATAGTTCATTCTCGTGCATCGTTTTCGCGAAAACTCTGTCCTTTATGTGTTTACGGATGAAAGGTCCATCAAAAATTCCTGCTTTCAGTTTTTCAACAGTCTTGTCTGGAAATACATTACAGATATACTTAAAATGTTACCTATGTTTGTCTAAATTGTTTTGTTGTGCAAAAGCGGGAAGATGATTTTTCTCTCGCTTAACTAAATATTCTTCTAATTTAAGTCTTTAAGTCTTTCTTAACATAGTGATTGTCATGGTATTTATTACCCCGCTTGCGGAGGAATCATTGGTATGACCCATTTGCCGTCCTAAGAGAAAATTGTACATTTTTAAGTCAACGCAATTTACTCATTTATGTTCATGATACAAAATCTTCTCTAAAACAAATTTAATTGCTTAATTGCATAGCTATTAAAAAAGAACATCTGGACTGTTCTCACCTGCTCACACTCAATGAAAATCATGCACATGTCAAATAGTTTAAAAAATAGACCAGATATGTCAAAATGAGGGTCATGTTTGGAATCAGAGGGCTAATTTCAAAAAGAAATAGTGTTTGGCAAATAAACACCAAACTCTTTGCTGCCGAGTGTATTACTTATTGGGT
Organism: Vandiemenella viatica; assembly: GCA_031002005.1. Lineage (NCBI taxonomy): Eukaryota > Metazoa > Arthropoda > Insecta > Orthoptera > Morabidae > Vandiemenella > Vandiemenella viatica. The sequence continues at coordinate 152,231,253 of JARYHS010012519.1, read as the reverse complement.
CTCTCCGTTTTAAATTAAGTTTCCATAGACAGGGACAAGTTACACTTCTGTGGCCAAGATATGAATTCCTTTTGGTTAAATCTTTCTATAGCACAAATATTTATTCGGAGCACAAACTTATTTCTTCTCCGTTTCAGATTTAATTTACTTCTCATCCACTTTCAACACCCCTAAAGATTTGATGCCTACTTACAGGATGTTTTAATTTTAGGCAAAGTAGTAATCGTTGTATGAGGGTTTCGGAAAGTTGTAAGATTTTTACGACTGTGCATTTTTTGGATGAGTTTCATAGATGGAAAAGAATTACTTTCAGGAAGTCAGCTTAATTTAGGAAGAAGAACTAACGAGAAACGTAGGTCAGTATTTGCCTCATGGCTTGAAGAAACTTTTATAAGTGTCAGGGAAGAGGGCATTATGTTAATATTTTTTACTGGTTAGAACAGAAGTAACCTTTTAATTTCGAAGATGCTCCTTCACGAATGAACCCCGTAGGGAAGACACTTGCGTTGAGACTGAAAAGCGCATACGGCATGCGTGATAAGCTTCAGCCCAGTCGTGTTCCCTCAAGTCATTACCAGTTATATTTGTAATGGCTTAAATGTATTACTGCCTGCAAAGTTAATGGAATGTAAGCAAAGCCCCGGCGTTTGAGGCAGTCTGCGTAGCGTGGTGACTGCGCCATAGTCTTCGCTCCCATCCCGGCAAAGCCTTCTCTTTGAGAGGTCGAGGGTCATTAGGGTCGAGGCTATTGATCTTTCTTTGTGAAGAATTAATTAGATAGCTTTACAGGGCGGCTCTTAGCGTCTCAAAAGAGAGCACTCACGCGTTTTCCACTCGACGATATTTTCCTGCACATTAGATTTGCACAGTTGAGAGCTCTGCTGTGGCAGAAAGGCATTCTGCCCCCACCCTTGCCTCGCGAAGTCGCAGCGAGACACAGGAAGGGCAAACAGTGCGAGAGCAGAGGGCAAAGTTTGTTGCTCTGATACTAACAGTTCTCTCGCCAAAACGCTGTTAAAGTTCACAGAAAATGGCTTTCTTCCGACACAGAAATGATGAGTAAACAAAACATATTTTATTTGATGTTTAGTTCTTCATTGGTGGTTTAAGAAATACGATTTATGGTTACGTAATCAAAGAAAATATTTATAATAACTAGAGGGGAATTAATGACCCCACCATCAGCCACCCTAAAGCCGTCATATCAATAAAAACGAATAATATTGTAAGTAGGTAGATCTCTAAATAAGATGCCATCATCCAATGTTAGGATAGCTTACAGGGGAGGACAAAATAATACGAACATCTGTGAAATAATAGAAAATCTTTATTAATAGGTGGTTGGACCACCCTTTAACTGAAGTACAGATTTAATGCGACGTGGGATAGATGCATAAAGGTCATGGACAATATTTAAAGGTATATTAAGCCGTTCCTCCTGCAGAACGGTCTCTAATTCCGAAAGACTGGATTGAGGTGGAAATTGGGAACGAAGTTTGGACTCCAAATATTCCCATAAATGTTCAATAATATTCAAGTCCGGCGACTGAGGGGGCCAGGCAACTTCATCGTCATGCTCTTCGAACACCTAGCAGTGTGGATAAGGGCGTTTTCGTCTTGAAAAAGCGGCCGCTCTCCAGGGAATACAGTCTGGACAAAAGATGGACATGATCCCCTAGAATGCTTAGGCAGTGATTGGATTTTATTCTACCATGCATAATAACTAGTGGTCTAAGACCGCGGCAAGATATGCGCTTCAAGACGCGTTTATCCCTATCGGTAAGCTTTGACTTTCGGCCTCTGTTGTGCTTTGAAGACGCCGTCTTACCTTATTTCGTGTACGCTGTCATACCGGCTGATACCTTACTCCTTGCAAACTCCAAAAGGTTTGATGTTTCCGTAACCAATGCTCCACTTAAACGCGCTCCGACAATCATTCCTCTTTGGAAATCTGACAGGTCTGACATTTCAACTTATCACAGACAGTTCGATAGACGCATGCAACGCAGGTGACTGCTGTTGAGAGACTGATACCTTCCTCTTCACGCTCACTAGGTGGCAGACTTCTGTTGCAGGTGGCGCGGCTGTACTGCAGGTATGAAATACGTCAAACCTTTTCACAGGAGTTCGTATTATTTTTTCCTCCATCTGTACGTATGGCTACCCCTTTAGGATAAGCTCACAGTCTTCTTCAGGGTTTCCAAGCCACATTTTGAATATTTTATTTCTCGTGTCCAGGATATAAGATTACAAATAAAACAAAAAAAATATTAATTAATATCAAGCTTATGGACTATAGTACAGAAAAAATGAATTGTGACCAGATTTCCGCAATCCTGAATGCCTTCTCATTTGCCCTAAAAAGGTTGTTGATATTGCAGGTTTCAGGTATATTCCTGCGTATCAGAAGATGTTGTGGTCCTCCTGCTCATCACATTCACATAATTTGTTTTCAGCAGTGTAACCCCATTCTTATATGCTGGATCTACGTCGGGACACTTCAGTTCTTACTCTATTTAATGGCATATGGCTGATTACACCCCGTGGTCGGTGCCTCTTTGATATTCCTCCAGTGCCCTTCAGGCAGCGAATTTCGCCATAGATCTACACGGCGAGCTCCAGGTGAAGATGTGACGGCTGAAGTTGACTGTATGAAGCTTTTTCTTGACTTCAGCCTTGTGGGTTCAGATTCGTGTCCAAACAAAGGGTGTCTGGGGTCTGTTTCCTTTTTTCTCTTCACCATCTCTGTCCATAGTAGATTCAGCGGGCGGCTTGACTCCTGAAGAAGACCTGAGGTTTTCTTCGTAACATCGGAGGAAGGAGCATAGATTTAGCTCAGCGTAAATCTTGTCATACAGTTGATAACATTTAAGACTGGCGGTTTCTTTGGCGTTAGATATTGATAAAATTCTCTCAGGTATGAGGATAACGTAGCATTGTCCCCGCTGTCCATAGGCAGCCCAGCCACTCACGGGTAACAGTCACCTGACTATGGTGGCAGAGTTATCACCGCGGAAACGACGTGTTGCAGAAACGGATTCACCCGGTTAGTTGCCTGAGAGAACTTTACCATAACTGATAACATGTTCCAACGGAGATAAACGCCATGATTATCAGTATGATGTTCATATAGGGAGAACAAGAGAGATATCAAGGTTACATGAGTCCTGTTATGTCTAACTGCTGATGCTGTGGTTTATAAAAACTTAGAATCCTATATTATTTTGTGAAGGAGTGTAGTGTATATTATATTGCAGTACGTGGGTGACTTATCTTCACTCAGCATCTATCAATTTCTGTTCAATATGCAAGATTTTGAGTAAAGTTTGAAAATGTAAAACGTTTTTCTTCAAGTCTTCCTAGGCATTTTGAAGTACACAGTTCCTTGTTCTAACCAAAGAGAAGCTTAACTAACATCAGTAGGTTTACTGGTACCTGAAACTTCCACAATATGAGGTTAGTTTCCGAAATACTAAATACAAAACTTGCCCTTTTTTGTAAAATCATGCTACAAGCTTGAAAACCAAACCGTTATCTACATATGAAAATTCATCCATATCGCTAGAGCCATTTCAGAGATTGTCTGGTTTACCACCTCATTAATTGTTTTTAAAAGAAAAATGCTATTATCTTTTTATGGCTTTACACCTCGTCGACGTAGTGGTCATTAGAGGCGCGAAAAGGCTCGGGACAAGGAACGGGAAGAAATTCAGCCATGGCCTTTTGATGCAAGCATCCCGGCATTCTTCTGGAGTGATTTGGGGAAAGCATGGGATCTGAGTGCCCGGACGTTATTATGATACATACAAATCTTAATGCTAATAAGGGAGTAATTAATGGTGCAAGATCTGTGGTAATTTGCTTAGACGAGTACATCACCAATGCTAAATCATTCACACTGATAAAACTATGCTCATACATCACATTAAAATAACACCTACTGATCAACAGTGCCTTTCCAAATGGTAAGAAAACAATTACCAATATAAATAACTTTCGTTACGAACATTAAAAAAGCACAAAGCCAGACGCTTCAAAAGGGATGATTGTATTTATCACAACCTGTTCTTTCGTATGATCACCCGTACGTGGCTTTTTCACGCGTTTGTAGGTGCATTAATATTTATTTCTGTGTTAAAGACACATACAGTTGAAAAGTCAACGATGATCACATTTAACTGCTAATACTGTTTTCAAAGAAGTTTTGCAAGGTAAACATGATTGGAAAAAGGATATACAGCTCCGGCTTCAGATGTGAAAATAATTGGTAGTTCCAATAAGGTTGCTTCCTGCCAAAGAAATAAAGAACGCTTCAGAACTGAAGCAGCTTGTAGCTTCAAACAAATCATCGAAGTTAGTCAATTTTCTATCGCCAACCTATATTTTCTTCTTCTTCCTTTAAAGCAAATATATACGATGAAATAAATAGTATCCTATCTCTCAATAGTGGGTTAACTATAAGAAATCTGGTCGTTTTACTGTAGATAATTGTTATTTCATTTCTTTATGCGTTTCAGTAGTAAAAAAGAAAAAAATTGCATTATTGACTTCAATAAAGGTTCGCGTTTAGTGCTCGTCAAAGTCATTTTTTACCACTTAGAACGTGAATTATAAGCTTTTACCAACGAAATAGCCAATACTAAGACGCAAACTTCGGAGATATTTTACACAAGTAAAGGTCGGGGCACACTAGACCGAGCCGAGCACGCACCGCACCGCACCGCACCGCACTATTCTTATTGTTGTCGCTCACTCGATTGAAGTGAATTCAAACGACACCTCATGTCAGCCGCAATTAGTTTGGTTTATTGTTTAACGGTGCGGGCCGGTGTCGGGCCTGTGTCGGGCTGGTCGATATGGATAAGCGTATAGAAAGAGTTCAGAAATTTGGGTCCTTTGCGACTAAATGTTGTTTTAGCGTTACTGATTGCTTTAGAAAAGTGCCTTTTTTTTAAGCTTCACTTTAGGTTCATCAGATGTTCGTAAAATGTAGGTAGAGTCCTTGCATGTTCGCATTAACAAATCAAATCTTTCCCAGAGGTGAATGTCGATTTTAAGGCCTGTAAAAATTGCATCCTAGACCCGCGGACCTCCCATATCTGAATCACACGCCTCAAGCCTCTGAATCTAGAAGTTCTGAGAAATATGTATTCAATCGTATAAAAGTATAAGGTATTTGTTTTTTGGAATAACAAAAATAAATTAGATGGTTACGGCGTATGACTGGGAAACTGAAAGTCCGTGGTTCAAATCCCGGTCTCAGCTATAATTTTTTCCGGGTCTTAAAATTGACATTCACGTCTGGCAAAGCTTTGATTTGTTAATGTTAAGATGCTAGGGCGCTTCATGGTTCGAATTTCACTTTAATCTGAAGTTTTCCTTTTCAAATTAGGTGACAACGATAGAGATATACTGCGCCGCTGATAACTCTGTGATTGGAATTTGTAGACCACACGATATTATTATTATTTTACAGAATCTTTGCGGACTGCATTTAAATAAAAATGTATACTAGTCATATACTGTTTTGTTAAAAAAAAAAAAATTAAAAAAATTGAGTGAATCGACAAAATAAACACTTTAAATGCGAAGTGAGAGACGCTTGACATTTCATTGTGACTATCTAAAGAATCTTTCAATCCAGTACAGTATGACGATCATTTGTTAAACTGCTTTGGAATGCTATTTTTGTCCATAAGATTTCAAACAATTGAGAGATAACAGACAAAAACAAGTATTTTAACGTACTTTATCATTTCGTACATTATAAAGTACAATCATTATATATAAAGATGAATGTATGTTTGTTTGTTTGTGTGTTTGTTTGTTTGTTGTTTGTTCTTCATACAAATCCACAGTTTTCATCCGATCTCGATGAAACTTTGCACACTTATCCTTTGAAACAAGGAGAAAAATACTGTCTAAATTTGTTTGAAAAATTATCTGTATATATAACACGTCTCATAACTTCGAAATACGGCGATAGACAGACACGTTGAATATGGACGTCTCCGCACAGTATTTCTGGGAAGTGGGCTGGCAGCTTAGTTCCTAAAGCGCTTGCTTACTAACGTCATGGTCTCCGGTTCAAATCTCCGTGGAGGCTAAGATTTTAAAAAATGTTTTTCATCGTAAGAGTCAGGCCTGGGCCGTAGGTTATTCGGATTGAATGTTAAACTGTAGATATTAGAAAGTTACGGGTGCAATGCGAGGCAAATCGTAGGTAGTCTTGCAATGTTGTATGTGTAAACTTTTTTAAGTTATAATGATCCCTCAGGTGTTGTTCGCAGTCAGTGTGTGAGTGTGAACCACAGTAATATTATTTATAAATACGGAAGTAAGTCTCTGTCTTTTTGTTACGATTTGATGACTAAATGACTATATCGTTGTGATGGAATTTTATAAGGAAATCTGTATGAAGGGCACAGGATATTTTTTCCAGGATGACCAACAGTTGAAAGTCACGAAATTTTGAGACCTTATCGAATGGTAACAGAAATATGTTTGAAATTGATTCTCTTCAAGAGACAGGTTCGACGGTACAATGACATAGTGTTAGCTTTCCTGTCAAATTATTTTGTTTGTTCTTCATACAAATTCACAGTTTTCATCCGATTTCGATGAAACCTTGCACTTGAAACAAGGAGAAAAATACTGTCTACATTTGGTTGAAAAATTATCGGTATAAATAACACATGTTGTCTCATAACTTCGAAATACGGCGATAGACAGACACGTTGGATGTGGACATTTCCGTTCCGCTTTTCCGTGAAGTGGGCTGGCAGCTCAGTGGCTAAAGCGCTTGCTTACGAACGTCGTGGTCTCCGGCTCAAATCTCCGTGGGGGCTAAAATTTTTAAAAATTGTTTTTCATCGTAAGAGTCAGGCCTTTGGCCGTAGGTTAATTGGATTGATTGTTAAACTGTAGATATTAGAAACTTACGGGTGCAATGCGAGGCAAATCTTAATTAGTCTTGCAATGTTGTAGGTGTACACTTTTTTACGTTGTAATGATCCCTCAGTTGTTGTTCGCAGTCAGTGTGTGAGTGTGAACCACAGTTAGATTTGAATAGTGTCCTTTTACTTTCAATTGTAACAGACTACAACTTAGAGCAACTGTTAATACGAGACAATATAAACAGAAAGCATCAACAAGAAATTTTTGATCAGTTACTGCCAAAGAAATGTCCACAAATAGGTTCCAGGTCAAATAAATGGATTAACTCAACAATAGTTTGGCTATGAGCTATTGTAAATGACTTGATACTTCAATGGTTAAGAAGTCTGACTGCAGATCGAAAGGTTCCGGGTCGAATCCCTGTGTGGACGGGGATTTTCACCTTTGGCACAGCTTGCTGTGTAATGTAAAGTACGTCAGAACGCTTTCGTAGTTCTAATTCCATGTTAAGCTGAAGGTGTCCTTTACGCGGTAGTGTTACTGGGTTAAGTTGGGTAGGGATGAAAGGAACTTGCCACTTTAACCTCCACTACCAGAATAAGTATACCACCTTCAGGAGGGTGGGCTGAACACCAAGTTTAGTTTTTTTTCGTAAATTTTCTGTTATATACAATAGAAAATTACTCTCCTCTCTCACCAATAAGATTTTAGAGTGCTTACTGTTTTTATTAATTTCAAAATTTAAACTTTTCCATTGTTCTTTACGCACAATATTTTGTGTTTACATGAGGAGTCCATAGCATCCTTCGAAATAATTGCTAAAATCTTCAATACGACGTTAATCAGTGGATATATATTAATAGATATATTAAAGTAGACTAGGAAATAACTGATACGTACCAAATTAAAAGAGGAAATGTTTTGTTTTTGTGACCTTGATTTAGCGGTTTTTAAGTAAAAAAAAAAAATACTCAGTTTTGTTTTATAATATTTATGTTACAAATTGATAGACATTAAATCTGGACACAAATTGAGTAACATTTGTCGGACAGCAACAAATCATTTTGGTACACTTCATTATAATATTATAAATGGAAATTATATTTTAATAGAGTATTTACTGTCAGGTTTGTAGGAATAATCACCTCCCACGAAATAACATGTTAATCATTCGAAAGTAATGTTTTCACCTGGGAAGAATGTGACATTTATACAGCATTTAAAAACTCTAATTCACTGCTATTATTTTCAATAGTTTTTATATAACAACTAAATTTGAAATTAAAATATTTAACCTAAATCCGTTTTGATAATAAGGAAATAAATTTAAACTGCAATAATAGATTTCATAGCTTTTGCACAAATTTAAATTCTTCTTCATAACCGCAGTCTGCTAACAACACTTTATTCGGGCACAAGTTACTTTATTTCTAAATTCAAAACGTTATATGTGCATCAGGATCCAGATTTTAATATGGGTAATAAACATTTTTTTCTTTATGGACTCACTTTCAAGTTTGCTTTTTAATGAGACAAAACAATAACATTTTTATAAGATACAAAAGAAACGGAGTAATACTGTGATAAGCAGCCAAGCGTCTTATAATTTCCATAAAGATTGATTAATAACACTTTTCTTTTACAATTCTCATGAATATTTATTGAAATCTTCGACATTCATCGCAAGGAAAACAAACTAACTGTATTCTTGTAAGAATGCTTTTTCTATCTGATATCGATACAAGATGCAACTAAGTGGAATGATATTCCATTTGTTATTGCACTGATAAGAATTTTTCACGTATGATCCACTGTATTTTAACAGTTAAAAATTGGAAGTTTCAATATAAGCTCTCTTGTATTTGACACAAAATTTCTTGTGGTCTGCATTCATTCTTAGACGCCCGGAAGCAACGTATATGTGCTTTCATAACACATAGCTGGGTGTAAACACTCTTCATCTTTCTGATCTCATGTAAATTATTGAATCTGTTTGTTCTAAACTTAACAGACTATAATGCTACAGTCCTTTAAAGTTTTCATCGAGAATCCTAAATTTTGGGAAATAATCGTATTAGAGGCTCATTTGCTAGGTGAATTGGAAACAAGTTCCGATTTTAATTAACTCAAAAACCATTCAAAGTTTAATATAATATTTCACTAAATTTAGTTTATAATTTTTGGGGTTGTTGGGATTAAAAAATATATGTGCTACTAATATTTTTGATAACCTTATTCACGTCTATTAAATTGAAAATAGTCAAATATGAAAGATGTTTTACTGGATTCCACTGAAGTCATAATACGGTCTGAGGCAATAACGCCATACTATGAACGAATTGGCATCAAGAACCGATACAATCTCTGTAGCATCGTTTTTAATAAAAATTAAATCTGGGATCCAAAATCTATATTTTGAAGCTAATGCAAGCATATGAATTCAAATACAGTTGATGGTATTGATGTAATGAAGCATGGTGTCTACATTACAGTTCGAAATGGAATTTAAGCAATTAAGTACGAAAACTGCAGCCAGTTTTTTTTCCGGTTTCATATCGTGGACTAAAGAGAAGAGAAAGATTTTCCCTTGACGTTTTAAAGCATCGTACTGTGAGTAAAAATTGGAAACAGGTGCGCTGGGATTTGACGTGTCTGTGAGAGAATCGCTTCAAGCGAAAATTCGCACGTGTACTGGGAGGCGCGGCTTTAGCTGTCTGTCGGAATAGGGAGAAGCTGACAGCCCAAGCTGCAGCCGCCTCCCGCACTACAGGAGTGTGGGTTTGGTTGCCGGAGGCTGGGGGCTTGGCGCTGCCTCGGGCGATACTGTTTCTCCATTTATCACGCTCTCACAGGCACCACAGACCTGTCCACCGATAACAAATGTCGGCGTTGGCAGCGGGGTGTGCAAACATTGAAAGACTACCTCGATCTGCTTTTCTGAGGCTACGAAAAGAATAACTGCACCGTTAGAAAAATAACGTATAATATTTCTTTAGAAATAACTTACAGCCTTACACAATTTGAAAGAAAACTCCATCTAGTAATTATCTGTTTATTTAACACTCTCCACTGGTATAACTGAGACTGAAGAGGAATTGACTGACTTCTTAGAAGCTGGATACCCATTTCAGTTCTATATTTATAACTAATCACCAAAATGGGAATAGATGGAATTACAGTTGAGAACTGGATTTTACGCTGAATGTTTGTTGTTACATAATGTATTGTTTAATAAGAAATAGTTGATGACTGGTTAACTTTTAAATACAATTTTTCTTTCTTCTTTTATTTCTCTTATTTATTTCTTTACGGTTCTTCGGAGAATAAAAAGAGAGGCAGAAGACGATTGTAGGCAAAGACCAAAAATCTTTGATAGTTTTTATGAAGTAATTATTCAGATATCTGCCTCAAATAATTTTTTGCATCTAATTTGAAAAATATGTAGACCAAAAGCAGATTATAATTCAGGCAGTAACAGTAAATCGAACCTGAGTTAAAAAATATGCTGATTCGTTGAAATATGACTATCTAGAATGTAATACTACTTTTTCTTATTGCTGAAAATTCTCTATCTTTTAATAATACTCGAACAATTTAATACTGTTTTTGTACTTTGAGTGAAGATGATTCAAAACTTTTAGTTTCTCACGGATGGGAAGAATTACGCCATGGCAAATGCATTAATTAATTTACATTTTTGAACGAGAATCAGTTATTATCTTGGTACACAACTACTATACCATCACCATCAATGAATGCGGTAGTTTCACCTCGAAATCAAATTAATGATTTACAGCACAGAATGTTGAGAAATCTCTGCTTTTGGACAAGCTTTTGGACAGTTTGGTTGTTTAAGTAACCACGTTTCTTCGTTATGGTTGTCTGCTGCCAATAGGATGTAACAATCAACGTTGTGTCATCAACATTTGTTTCCAGACAATAACATTTGCTTTGTGTCGCGTCAACTACTGTTCTGCATTATGTAGGAACAATCGCGAATATAGAATGGTAGGAAAAGTTTACACTAAAGCAAATTACACGAGACATCCATACTAAGACTCACTGGCAGTATTGTTCGCATATGCAGAAGTAATTTGAGCTATGAAGTGAACATATTTCTTTAAGCATACGAAATTCATCCAAGCTGCTATATCCTCTCTGCTATCCCACAAGCTTCAATTTAATTTAAAGAAAATTGTACCTGCCTTAAACAAAATTCCTCTTTTTGTTCATGGCACGTGTTAAAAGGCACCATCACTGCAAAAATCTCTCATTGTTTATTCGAGCAATTTACGCTTTTCAGGACCTACTTTACTCAAGTTTCCAGTAACCCGCAGATTTCACTTTCATTAGCATTTAATGAGCACCCTAAATTACCTTTGTAAGGAAATTCTTGGGATTCGTTTGGTGAACCGGGTTGATCGACCCAGGGATTCTTAATTAAACTGGAAAGACGCATTGCTACGCCACCGAGCACCGTACCAGCATTAACTGGCATTTGTAGAAGACAGCTGATGACAGTAAAATTCTTGGTGCAAAGAGAAAGAGTTGTGATTTGTCAATTAAGATACAGAACGTGTTGTCCTTTAGGATGATGTTATTTATAAGTAATGGGCGATATACGTAGTGATATTGAGCAGAAACCACTTACATTAATTTTTTTCTTATTTCATATTCAGTTAAAAAAAATTGTAATTACTGCAGTGTTTCATAGCAAGTGTTTTCTGTGGCAATAGTTTGACAAAAAATTAATAACTTGTGATTAGTTAGCTTGCGGCACTTTTGTGTTAAAGAGAGTAAAATATAATTATATTAGTAGATAAACTGTTTAAAATTAAAATCCTAATTTAATTGCAGAAACATTCCTTAAAATCCAAGCCAAAGGAAAGATATGCAGCAGGAAACATGTTCCACATTTCCTTGCACTATCTGTAGTCAATGATATGCCATAGTATTGAGTTTTCTTCATAGTTACAAGAAACTAGACAAAATTGAATAGATTCAATTACTAATTTTGCACTGTTAAAGGTGATGTGTCTGTCGGAAGAGTAGGTCTGGATGGGCCGGCACCGGATTCAGACTCTCCTTTCTTATTCTCTCATTACACGCAACACAAATAACACTCTATACTGCACACACATTATCAAAACCATCCACACCTACAATACAACGTACGACCACACACTGGGGAAGCCAACGACGAACCACCCCATTTCATTCTTCCCAAGAGAGTTCCCATGGTGGCGTACATTCTCCAAGCTAACCGCCTACGTCCGTTATTAGGTATTGCATCATAAGAAGAAGAAAGTGAATATCCTGAAATGAATATGCTGTAGGATATGTAATGTCACGTAGTTTTTGATTTTATCTACTAAAGTAAGAAAGTGAATACCTCATTAATTGTTGCCCAGCCGCGTTGCTAAGTGGATAGAGTTTCTCACTCGGAGATGAACTGTTAACGGTTATCCTTAGCAACTGCATTTAGCATGCTTTCCATGATCAATATAGAAATGACTACGCCATCACATCGCCGCTGCTGATGATCACGAAAGGGTATCACGGACCCTATCACATACTTTCACTACGTCAGGAAGGGGACTTCCTTTTGGAGTAAATACCTAACGTGTTAAATTTTTGAAAAAATAAATCTTTTAATAAAATTTATTGTGTCAAAGAAAAGAAAATAGCGGCCATGTATTAGAGTGGTATGTGGCTTTTAAAGTTAATATATTTACAGAAATTCGGTTGCTTAGAAACAACTGCCAATTTTCTGCTATTTCCGAAGGTTTAATGTAATAGGTTGTTTGTCATATTCAACACGTGAAGCAATATAATTTATATGTACTGTTAGTCACATATTTGCTAGTGACATAGCGATAATATACAGCTAAAAAACTAGATAATCACCGTGAATACTCTTGGGTCTTTACTAATTTATTCTTTCAACTCCACATTCTGATCAATTAACCGTACGACATTTGGAAGAAAAAAAAACCTTCACTACACAATACTGAAAGCGACTAAATCAAACTTTTATAGAACAAAACTAATAAGCCCTTTGAGAAGACCAGTGTTGCACCTCCGGGCAGAGGTAGATCTAATCAACAAAAAGGCCTTCGAGAAAAAAGTTGGCCAAGAAGAGCTTTCCTCTGTCACAAACTAATCAATAGAAAAATTTAAAACAATCGGAGAATGTGGGCTCTGTTGCCAACTGGTGAAATATATATATATATATATAGAAGAACTGTCTACATTTAAACCTCCAAGTCTTTGCTTCCGTCGACCTGATGGTATGCTTGAAGCCAACACAAAGGCCAATTGTGACATTCTGAAGCAGTTCTTCGAGAAGCTGTACAACTGTGAACCACCTACAGAGAAACTCCATTTCCAGATACCCTCCCCAAACCATGACTCAGCTCCACCAACACTGGGTGAGATCCGAAATATCATACTTCAGTTGAAAAATAACAAAGCACCAGAGGAAGACGGAAGAATAGGCGAGATGCTCAAGATCGGGGGCGAACTACTGACTTACCGGCTGCACGCTGTTATTTCAAATATATGGGAGACCGAAGTCATACCTGCAGATTGGAAAATTGCATTAATTCACCCGCTACATAAAAAAGGAGACAGGACCGATCCAAACATTTTTCGAGGGATTTCACTTCTGCCAGTCTCTTATAAAGTACTTTCTTGTGCCCTCCGGTCAAGGTTGGAGAAGCAGACAGAACACAAGATTGGTGAATACCAAGCAGGATTCCGACCACACCGATCATGCACAGAACAGATCTGGAACCTAAGAATGATACTCCAACATCGTCAGTCAACCCGTACAGTGGTAACTTTTGTAGACTTTAAGAAAGCATATGATTCGATTGACCGCACTACGCTGTTCAATATACTACGTGAATATGGAGTAGATAATAAAACAACTATCTTAATTCAAGAAACTTTGACAAATACAACTTCAAAAGTGAAATTTATGGGTGAAATCTCTGAATCTTTTGAAATTAAAACTGGTGTAAGACAAGGGGATGGTTTATCACCGCCCCTGTTCAACTTGGTACTAGACAAGATCATTAGCATATGGAAAAAAGAAATATCTGGAATATATATGGGAACAAAGGATAAACGAATCAACATAAAATGCCTTGCTTTTGCGGATGATCTAACAGTAATTACATGAACTGTCGAGGAAGCCAAACATTCTGTAGAGAAGCTTCATGAGATAGCTATCAAAACCGGCCTCCAAATCTCTTATGAGAAAACGCAATATATGGATTCCAAAAGCACAAACCTGAAGCCACTCGTGACCAAATATGGTACTATCAAACAAGTTAAACAGTTTAAGTACTTAGGAGAAATTATTGGTAATACTGGAACTGAGAAAGAAGCCCACAAGAACCACGCTGAAAAACTGCAAAAAGCATATGCTATTACTTGGAATACGTACAATAAGAAATCGTTTTCCACCAAAGCCAAACTACATCACTACCACACCGTCGTTCTTCCAGGAGCACTGTATGCGACGGAGACATCATCATTAACGGTAAATGTCAAAGGAATAGAAAAAATAGAAAGACAGATACTGAGAAAAATATTCGGTCCCAAAATCCAAGATGGCATCTGGATGCGCAAAAGCTAAGAAGAACTGTATTCACTGACCGAAACATTCACCTCACTTGCACGGAAAAGACACATGAAATTTTATGGACATATAGCACGAATGGATGACTCACGACTTACCAAGAAAATTTTCCACATCGTTAACGGTCCGCGACAAAACAAAGCACGCTGGTTTGTAGAAACCCAGAAGGACCTCGCAGAAGCCAGCCTTGACCCATTGACATCCACACGCAGTAAATATAGACAATTGATCACCTCACATAAATTTGCCCCTAAGAGCCCAACATCAAAAAATCGGAAACTCAGAACTGCATGCACACAAGAGAGACGTCAAGCCCACAGCGAAAGGATGAGGAAGTTTTGTGAAAATAAGAAGAACAGCAAGAAGAATAAGAAGGACAATGCAAATTAATAGTTCCACCCGCTCCTTAGTGGGCTAAACGATATAATAATAAATAAATAAATTTCTTAATTATTATCTAAATTTAGACATATAATTTAATTCTAAGCTGAATTAAAAGGTTTAATTAAGAAGTATTCAGATAAAACTGGAATTATAAGCGATGACAAATGACTACTACTTGTTAAGATAGACCTGAACCAAATACGCCAGAATGAGCTAAGATTTTTTATCATTCGAAGAAATCGTGTATCCCACTAATCAAGTTTTGAGGACGATTGTCGTAGTTTACAGCTTTAAAGCATTATTATGAATGCCCTCAACATTAAACTGTTAAGAAAAAGCAAACACTTTTCTCAGTTGTGGTAAAACAGGTCATATCACATTATCAAATTCACGGGCTGAGCACGGTTGTAAATGTACAACGTGTCGTACGTCTAGCTTATTTTATGCTGAACGAAGCGTAATATTTGTTTAATGAAATTTATTTTATGTAAATAGAAAGAAATACAAGATTTGAAGAGTACACGGAGATTAACAACTACTAAGATTACACAGAGATTAACATCTTATATTCCAGCTGCAGTGCCCATAATGTTTGATTTCAGTGTGATGATCAGTTACTGGTTGAAAATAAATTCAAAATTAGATTCTGTCCTAATATTAAAATTATTAGCTGCAATCTGCACCTTATTACTGTCACCACAAAAAATAATGGAATTACCTAGTTCAGTAAGACTCTTCAATATTCTCAGTCACATTTCATATCATTTTGTCCATAACAACACCCCAGTAATTGTGAAGGATTTAAAAAAAAATATATATGACTGCTACATAATCCATATCGTCTGATTACCATATTTAGGTCATACCCAACCACAACACATTCACTAAATTACTAGGTTAGAAAGCCTCAGTAATATTACAACTCAATAATTGAAGTGAAACTGTTTTGGGTGCGGTAAAGAAGAATATGTTACCGTTACGCGTTACGAGTTACGAATTAAGTGCGAATGCGCTGCCACTATATGCGCATGCGTCTTTACGTTGTGCACATGCGTACTTAGCGATACTTTGATGAAAGCAGCTACGATATTGTTCGGTGTCATATATATACTCAAGTTAAACAGCATGTAAGACCTATTTGCTTCAGCGTTTTGCATTAGTTTGCGTTATGGGATACATTTTCTATGCATGCAAGTATAAGTATGAATATACGTGTTTCATGAGTATAGCTGAACTGAATCAGCATAAATTGCTTTAATACTCACCGAAAATCAAGTGATTATGTCGGACGGTATATTTACATCCTTAGGAGTTGCGTTTATTACAAACTGACACGTGCACCATTATTTTTAGTTTATTTATATTGGGCGCAAGCAATACATAACTATAAGAAGTATAGAGAGTAGTTACAAATGAAAGAACTTACTTATCAATTCACATTGTTAGCGGTGCAATAAAATTGTTAGAAGAGCTTTTAATGCATCAATTATATGTTGCATGCGCCCAATATTTTTCGTCATGAATTTTACAAGTATTTTAATAGCTATCAAAAATTTCCAAGTGTAAGTTTTCAGTACAATTTAGATAAAGTTAGAAAACTGTATGTGGTTTTATCCTTCATAAGGATTAGATAAATTATTTTACACTTTTTATTTCGTTATAAAAACATTTTACATTAAAAAGTTTTTTTATTTTATTATTATATCGCAATGCAATGATTGTATTAATGCGCGTGAAGTAATACTTTCATTTTCGTGCAGGAATATTAACATTGGTGTTTACAGCAGATGAATTGAGTTATTTTAGAATGTTAAAAATATTTAGCTACGAGCCAGAAATCTGTGTTAAACCTGTTATTTTTGACGGACTTAAAAGCTAGTTATTAACGAAATTTCATCGCAAGAATGGTTATCAAATAATTTTGTCAAGGGGCTTCTGATATAAAAGCTTTATACATAAAATACAGACTATAACTTGGAGCAATACGTGTGCATCAACGTTTTAATAATTTTCGTACAATAATAACTTGGACAAAGTTCCTATTTATTGTAAAAATTAAATAAAGGTGCTGTCGTATGTCCACTTGAGTGCAAAAAAAAAAAAAAAAAAAAAAAAAAAAAAGTATAACGTAAAAAATTCATTGATGTTTCACTTCTTCGGTGTGTACATACTCCATATACATTTTTTTTTACTATGCTTGTACGAAATGATGAAAGGAGATGATGTTTTTTTTATTATTATTATTTAATTTAATTGCAATGGAGCACAGGTTCCGGTGGCAATTTCCCTACACACCCATCTTCCCCCTATCCTGCACCTACCTACATTTGCCCTCTAAAAATTTTATCTTTAAATTCTTTAAAAGTTTTCGGTAAATTATTCATCATTTCTCTTGGTAACTCATTCCAATCCCTGACACCCTTACCTGAAAAAGAGAATCTTCCCACACCCTTGTGCCTGAAATCGAGTGCCAGCTTGTGGTCATGGTCATCTTTTCCCTTCCATGCACTACTTTTCATACCTATGTTTTATGGAAGTATACTGGGGAATAAGTGTGACAGAAGTTTTGGGGGAAATATTGAGAATTTCGAGATTCTTCTACCGGAGAAACGTGTAGGACGCGAAGAACATTTAAGTAACAGAAACAAAAGTTTGAGAGACGAAGATAGTAATTGTTAATACTCCTTTGAAAACGACGACAATGGAATTGAAAGGAAGAAGCGACTCAATAATTCATCCATCATGTAACGGCTATCACAATAACTCTCAAACGTGTAATGTTAAAAGCAGAAAAAAAGGTCACAGGAATCGTAACTCTATTCTTTGTGTAACTCCTGCTGAAAGTACAGTATTGTTTGTAACGATCCAATTAATTCTGTAATCATGATAAACCAAATCAGATTTTTTTTCCGGAATCGCTGAACATTAAAGTCAACTAATTCGGGGCGTGATACACTCCACATTGCTTTGTTCTACTCTGTGCTGGGTGTGTTAAGTTAATATTGGTGATTCTTAACTGTGTTAAGCCCCGGCGCCGCCTGAACAAATAAACAACCTCTTGCCACAATTCCGATAACCGCACGCCAGTCTATTCCAGACTACCCTTTTTGTTGTAACAGGCTAAAAAATTACCGCGTGTTCCAGCTTTTGTTTGTTGGGTTATTGTTCCACGGTTGCGCCTATCTCACCCATTTTTTGTATTGTTTGCGCGCGTAGGAATATTAAGATCCCTACTACATCGTAAAACGTGCAGCAGAATATTATTCATTATTTTTCTGCGACAGTTGAAGTCCATGAGTGCGTATATAACTACCAGTTAAATACAAGCCCCATATACCGAGTATGAAAATGTAATTTAAAAATTTTGGAAAATTTTGAGGTTTCACCACTGAGTTAAGCGTCAGTGTACAATACAATATATGTCCCGCATTCATTGTGTGTGTATTTTTTTTTAATTTTTGATGTCTGCTGACGTCGGACAAAATGAAAGCATATCATGTATACCCGGGCAAGTCTGTCACGACGAAAGTAAATTCGTATATAACCATTTCAACTATAAGTTTATCTTGATGCGTATTAGAGTGCTGTTAATTTTCAGTATAAAGTATTTGTCATTTCTATCATCACCTGTTAAGAATCCCACATACCAATAATTCGGTAAAAGTTGAAATGTCTTGGTTCATTGCGAATTTATACTTGCCCAAATTATCAAAGACATTCTGGTTGATCTCTTCATGAGGTCCCAAGTTCAGATGTTCAAATGAATTATGAATATTAAAAACATCAATTTATAAAAAATATATCACTGGGAGAAATTACACGTTTATTTTGAATTACACCAAAAATGAACTCAACCAGTAAATGGAATGTACCAATGCTTAAATTGCTTCCGGCTAGCATCAGAATGAGAATTATTCTTTACTATTGTCCATCAGTTCAACATTGTTCAACAGGGCCAAGAAAACTGGGTTAATAAAGTCTCAAATTAAAATGTCACTTATCAGTTCCGTTGCGACTGTTGCTGCAGACTACTCCATGGGAACGTCTCTTGACCATCTGTTTCCTTTGGAGCGTGCATAAATCAGAAATATATATTCACATGCTGTTGTGTGTTCTGTTCCTCAATTTAACTGTGAAAAATGTTATGAAAGGAAAGCTACGTGGCGTGGCCCGGAACCACCCCCCCTCCCACCCCCCACGTAGCCCAGCGTAGCCTTCCTGCCAACCCCCCAAACGAAGCCACGTAGTTTGTGCACGGTCTCCTTCTCGAAAGTCGACATGAAGAAACAACCACGACAAAAAGATGCCTCGGCCTCCACGGTTTTGGAATCCACACACATACATACACACGTGCGTACTTCTCAAGGTTCCTCCCGGAAGTGTCCTCGATGTAGCTTGACTTCACTCGCCCCTCTCTAGCCTCAAGGGGCGCTGCCAAACAAACAAACGAACATAGCCATTGGACAGCAACTTGTCACCAGACAGAATTTGCCACCTTTCACGGTCTCACAAAACTCTTGGGAGTGCCATGAAATGTGTTTAAATACATCAAAAAATAGCAGCAGAGGCTGCACATTACAAGGTACTCCAAAATCTTGGTCAGACAGGTATTTCATATTCTTCAAGCATAATGTTCGTTTTACGGCTACGTCTTGGCGTCTTTATTTCTGTCTTCGATGTTGAGCTTTAGCTGTTAAATTTGACAACTTTAATCATGCAACATGATCCACATAACAAATTTACCTATATTCGTCAGTGATTAGCTTATTTACTTGCAGTTTTCTCTCTGCTCTATTGTCACGTGTTTTAACCACTAGTCTCAAATAATTCTCCTATTAGCCTACAGTTCTAATGCTTATAGAAATTCTGAAGTGGTCTCTTTTTTTTTTAAGATTTGATTTCCAACAAGCAGGATAAAAGAAAACATTATAGTTTATAGCACCCTTTAAACTCTTGAGGGTTGATCCTGCGATTTCTAATAGAGTTTTAATTTGCATGCCTGAGTGCAAGGTAATTAAAATTTCTAAAAAGTTGGGTAAGTTGATCCTTCAGTTTGAAAGTTTCCTCACGACGTTAATTGTCTCTTAGGCAGAAAGTTTTATTACAGCAATAAAATACTTTGGGAATGATTGAAGAAAGTGAAACTGCTATCGATTGAGACACAGATAAATCTTTCTTTATACAAAACCTGCTAATCACCAGTTTCATATTTGTCATGCTCTTAACGCATTTGACCAGTGGGTGTAAGAAAGTGGACTTTTAAGAGCATGAAAATGAGGTGGGTGTTCACCCTACCTAAACCCTTTTTATACGACAGTTCCGGATTTATACATGAGCTCTTCTCTTAGCGTATGCAGAGAAACTATTTTCAGGGGCCTAGTCCTTTTTATAGAGAAAGTATGAATTAGGTCTCTAAAAATATCTCTCCATATCTATTTCATATTTATTTCATCTTTTCTTTTTAATCGTTGTTGCGTGTTGTACGCATCAAAGTCACGAATGTACGACTGTCTGTTTATGGTGTAAAGTTTATTGTAAATCTGTTTTGTATTTTTCTTTTTGTGTAATCAATAGTTTTCTAAATTGAGGAATGGACCCCTAAACATTGGCGTAAAATGGGTGGTACAGCTAGATGTAGATTGCTACATTTATTCACTCTCCATTAAAAAGTTTTACAAACACAGCACTTTTCCAGATAAGACCTTCAGTTCTGACGATATTCTTATGAAGGGGAAGGAGTTCATTCATGTACGTTATGAGGTTATCACCCATTTAGCATAATTCATCTTAAGAGATAATTTCAGACATTTTTATGCATGATGTCACAAATTTCAAGAGTAGCCTTAAGCAACCAGGTGGCTTTAGGTTTCAAGGAGAAATTGGGTTTCCAATTTCGTTGCGTGACTTAATCGTTACACATCGTCGAATTGCAATTCGACGGGGAACGGAAGAGAAAAAAATTTGATTAGTTCCGTGCTATATAATATACCCAGGTAGGTGGCAAATGAGCAGTTTGGGTTTTCACAGAACCATCCAAGTTTCCCAGTTCTTTATCAGAAGAGAATTATTAACAGTAATGTAACTTTTTATGTCATTAACGCCGTGGAAACGAGATTGAGTTTGGTAACGGGGGGCAAGAAGACGTCATGTAGTTTAATATTTTAGTATCAGCATAACATTATTAGATTTTACAGCGGCCCAGACGTTCAGCCAGTGCGACTTGTTTGTTCAACATAGAATATGCCAATCGATAATTCACAGTCCAAGTAACAATTCCATCCCTGAGCATGCAACTCAATAGTTTACCGCGAGCCAGTATACATGGATCACTCTCAATTCTTCGGATACGGGCACCGAGTTAACAACAGGGCATTGGGCTAGTTGGTCCCTACACCAACTTTTCCATTCTATGTTACTTGTAATCAATAGGGCCCTCTGTTTTACTAGTACGGGTTACTATATAGCTCGATTTTTCTGTAGATTATCAACTTTAATGAATATACGGTTTTCTGGGGCAGAATATAGGAGTATTTTTTTGGAAAAACCCTTAGCTGTGCGCTCCCTCTTCTAATAATATTCATGATGCTTACATGAACCCACGATTCTCCCATTACTGCAGCTATCAGTTTCTAGAATAGAAGAGGTCAAGAAAAGAAGAGTTTTAGTACAGACGAAAGTCTTAAAAGATTTTAGGGCTCAATCAGAGAACCTAAGTAGCAAATACCACACGCCTAGGCATGCCTAAAGTCCATGGGGAGATAGAGAAAAAGTGTTAAATTCATTTCCTAAAAACGTATTTTTTCGATAAGTGACCTAAAACCCTTGGAATTCAATATTCCATTTACAAAAATTCCTGTGATTGCTGAAGTTTCTCTTCCTTACTCTTCCTATGAGACTAGATTATCAAAAATAAATTATCGCATTTTAGCATAAATTTGCATGCTTCAGCTGTGAATGTGATGATCGGAGCCATCGTTAAGATCTTGGTTAAGGGGCTTGCCTTTGAAATCCAAGAACACGGCTCAATGATAGTGCATCAATGAAATTTTGTGGGATTCACTGTATTCATGTGTGTACGCCAGGTTTTGATTCAGCGTTAAACTGTTTGTCCTGGAAACTAAGTAAGTTTCGGTCCTAACTCTACATTAATCCTGATGTAGGATTAATTTAACCTTCATTTGTGTACTAGTTGGTTAGTTTATCGTATGTTACAACCAACAATCTTTCAAATGTGTTTTGTAACCATAGAAATGCATTCCTCCAACAACAGAGATAATGGAACTCTACCTCATTTCTCTCCATTCAAGAAAACCAATATCCTTATAATTAACGTTTTCGGAAAGACATGAAAACGCGTTTTTTGTTACACAGTCAACAGAGCACCTACTACTAGTACTTTGTATGCTGGTAGTGCACACAGAGCCATCTTGACCCCGCTGCAAGGTGGAAGTCTCTCTTGTTCATGGTGAGGCATGACGTACGGCCTTTGTGCCTGGTTCGTGATAATTTCCAGCTGCACAATTACGCCGGTCTGCAGTAAGTCAAAGAAATCGCCGGTTCACAGAGCAAACAACATACGTTGTTAGGCGCTTCAAATGCAGGCCCGCCAACTCGCCAGATAAGTTAAATTGCATACGGCCAGAGATTTACTCTTCACCTCCAGAGTCCAGTGCAACAAGCACTTTTCCCTCACCCCCCCCTCCCCCACCCCGATTTCCTGTCTGGCCGGTCACGTGCGAAAACAAAAATGCGCTCCATTTCGCCGCTTCTCATAAATTATTCGCTGCGACACCATCCGGCAACGCTGCGAACATTTCATACGTCGTTGCTTTTTCTCTTTCTCTCCTACTTCTCCCCTTTTTTCATTATTTTCGTTGCTGGCCGGCGTGTGTAATTGTATTTACGAGGTCACAGCCTGTGCGCCGGTGCTGCCGCCGCGGCGCGCTGCGGCAGCTTCCGGAACTGCGGCCGTCGGATTTTCCAAGCGCGGCGCGCTTCCTCGCGAGCGCGCGGGAAAAATTAAATTAAATGGGCGAGTCCCACGCGTGAAAGAGCGAAAGGGGCTCCGCGCTGTTGAATGTTTGTCCCGACCGGGCTGTATGTGGAGCGATGAAACACCAAATTATGCTCGCACTCGTCAGCTTCCACGACTTCATTTCAAAATTCAGTGCTCTGTTTATTGTGTCCTCCGTCATTGTAGTACTGCGTTTCGCTGAAAGCTCTTCAGCGTTCAGTTTACGTGAGCGAAATATGGAGTAGCGGGTCGCTTTTGTCTACATGCTGATGACCGACTCTGATTTAATACAGTGTGTGTGTTCTCCTCCATTTCTGTCCTATCATGGCACTATTATTATTCATTCTTTAAAAAATAAAATAAAATAAAATGAAAAATAAACAATACAAAATTAAGAATACAGTTTTTACGATACGAACCATAACATAATGAAAGTAAAAAAATCGTAAAATTTTCGTTTAATTTAATAGTTTGAAATAAAAAACGAAATAATCATCAAAATTTTAAAGCAGTGAGGAAAATAACGCTATTTGCCATTGAAAGCATAACGGATAGTATAATTTATTTTCTTAAAAAGGTGATTAATAAAAAAATGTATAAAGTAATTTTCGTTATTTTGTTAATGTGTTTGGATGAAGCAAAAAAAAATAATTTTTTTTTTTTGAACGAAACAAAAATAATATCCTCATACCAAAAGCAGGTATCTTCAAAAAAAAAAAAAAAAAAATATGTTCCTAGAAAAACGTTTGTAAAGTCAGTAAACCTGCTGACATGAAACTTTATTTTTATTTATTGATTTATTGCGAATGCATAAGCATTTATGACAAATCTTATAAGAGACTGAAAATTTTATTTGGTTAGACCTAGGATTTTTAAAACAACTTCGGAAGCTTCTTCGTTTTACCGAAAATATTCAGAATTTCTATTTCCAATGGGTGAATGAGCGTGGTCGTTGGGCGATAACGCTTAGGCCTTGCCTTCTGCAAGACATGGGTTTGAGTCTCCGTCCAGTCATCCAGATTTCTGTTTCCCATGGAATCCCGAAAACACATCAGGCTACTGCCGAGATGGTTTCTGCAAAGGCCAAGGCCGAATTCAACTCCATCCTTACCTCCATTTATTTCCCGTCTCTAGTTTTCTCGAAGTCATAAAAAAATTCA
This sequence comes from Vandiemenella viatica, assembly GCA_031002005.1. NCBI lineage: Eukaryota > Metazoa > Arthropoda > Insecta > Orthoptera > Morabidae > Vandiemenella > Vandiemenella viatica. The sequence continues at coordinate 152,207,150 of JARYHS010012519.1, read as the reverse complement.
TAAAAAATGTCAATGAAACCGATAGCGCAATGTCTTTGACGTAAGAGAAAATGTGAAATTCGTAAAATTCTGTTAGAAAGGGAAGTTCTTAATAAATCTTTAATAAGCTTTCAAACTTCAGCCAGTTTTTTCTTCTGTCTTAACATTTCAAAGTCCTTCTGTTGCTATTGTTCAATTTCCCTAATACCATATTAAAATTAGCACACATTTTATTAAATTAGCACACATTTTATTTAGGAAGACCTAAGTAACCAGCTGAATGAATGGTCCAGTAAAGCAAATTACGATGTACGCAAAAAAAAAGGAATCGCTTTTTTTTATATAGTTGATTCACGCACTGCAGTTCGATGTATGATCAGTGAGTGATTGGTCCGGTACCATTAGGGTAAATATCGATACGGAAAACTTCATATACACAACATAAAATAGACCACATGCTTGTCATAGTTCTTTTTCTATCAAATTACTGACACTTGTAATGGGTCATTTGGTTTGACCTAACAGCAGGAATACACATTTTTAATTGATAGAAGAGTGATTGGAAATAAGATGTTTCTTAAAATACACTTGATATTTTATTTGCTAAATCACAACACAAGCGAAAATCGTTGAACTTTAAAAAAGGCAGAAAAAATAAAGCCGTAAACTAAAAATATCCCGTAGCTAGATGGTTTAATCCACGAATGTAACTCTCAAACAAACATGGATTAAATGAGTTCTATAAATATCTGCTTGTTCCAAACGTCTTAAGCTTCCCATTGACTTTGGTTTGCATCAACGTCAACTAAACTATATGCTGTCTCTCCAGTCAAACACGCACTGGTCAAAGTATTCTTCATATTTCTCCCTTTCCTACTTTACTCGTCCGACCTTTCGTTAGGAAGCCATTATTTATTGAGCCAAAGTTATTTTGCTTGCTTAGTGCTTCCCAATGTATGGGTTGACATTTAAATGTGATATGAATACTGGATGGCTTATGGACTCACTGACACGCGTCACAACATTTCACCACTTATTACACCATCCCACCACATTTCACTTACGTCTGTTATATAATAAGTTCATTTGCAGGTTTACTTTTCAAAATAATAATTTGACACTTTGTTTCACAATGTGGAGTATCTTTTGTGCCCTGTTAATAGACGTTTCTCAAACTGACATTAGTAGTTCACGCGTAGTCTGTATTATTTGTTAAATATTTCTTAGGCAAAAGTGAATCTGTTCTTAAAAATCCAAATAACGGAATCTTTCCGTTTTAACAGTTAGCGCTTCACTTAAGAATACGTGTTTTGTGTGTGCGAGGGTTGGTTCACCTGTAATGAGGGCATAATTAGCAGTAGAGTAGATGAGTTAAGATCGGACGTTTACGTGATGCAGTACGACATAATTTGTGAACAGTTAACTGATGTATTTTATTTCTTGGCTGAGAATGCTAAACGTGCGTTATACTTTTTGAATCAACATCCTAAGAGAATTTATTTTCTTAACTGATAGGCATCAGAGAAAATTAGTAATGAAGATGAAAAAACTGCTGTGTTGATCAGTGCTTATCAACAAAGTTCCGTTGTTTGCTATTCTTTTTGTAGAGATTTTCCATATAGGACCATACCAGTCTGGCAGCCGTAATAATTAATCCTAATTAAATTACATATTGAGAATTTTCTTTTGAAAACGTCAGGAATATATCAACTAATATAAGACAGTGTAACATCTCTCAAAAAAATATTAAGAAGGTTACATTTTTTTCGAAATATAGAACAGATGATTTCATAAGAAAGTGGTGTGACCTTAACAGAAACGAAAGAAACTTCTTTACAGTTTGGAAAATTCGGAAAACATTTTATGATCCGAACGTTTTCAAACCTTTTTGTTGAAGAAAGTTGGTACTCTGGGGAACTTTGATTTTTCCCCCGGCTCATTACGCAATAGCAAGTGGCCCCTTAGGCGAGGATAAAGCAAATCAGAGAGGGAAACTTTTCTTGCGCTAACGGCCGCCCGCAGACTCCATAATGATTGCTCCCAGGTGAGTACGTTGCGCCCCAGGCAGTCCGTTACGCGTAACGGGTTCTCCTCGTGCGAGTAATCATGCGTGAGGGACCCGGGCAGGTAGAACAGCACCCTGCGTTCACAGATACTGCTAAGACTATAAGCCATCACTACCATTAACAGACATGTAACCAGACGTCAGTGAAATAAACACTGAAACTTGATTACTATTTTACTGTAGCCACCCTCTCCTTATATTTCTGTAACCCTAACCACTGTGTGTGCATGAAATGTTAGTATTATCTTGTAACATATGTTACCACCCCAATTACCAAGTTAATTAATTTGTAAATATTATTTAGTTTTTTTTTTTAAATTTATTTGGCCTTTAGCCATGCTGGCCATTTAGCCATTACCAAGTGTACAAGCTTTTATTACATTGTTTGTCTATTACATCTGTAACTTTTGCACATCGTAGCAGTAAATCTTAATACACATTGTCTCTGTAGGTTATCCGTATTTCATAGTACCTTACACACATTAAAAGCCAGAACTAATACATTTACGTAATACGCTGGGTGCATAAGGTAGTAACTTTGTCTGGCACATACATACCTTAAAATGGACGATTTGATATTACATTATACACATTGAAATATTGAGTTTGGCAAAAAATCGATTTACAAGGTTCATATATACATGAAATGTTAGGATATGTTACATCTGATTATACAGTTAATTATTGTTCCTTTGTTTGGCATATAGGCCTACATACATTAAAATAGTCCATTTGATATTACATTATATACATTAAAAATATTAAGTTTAGAAAAAAGTAATACAAATTAATAAAAAATAAAATTATTTACAAAGACTCATATATACCGTATATGAAATGTAAGGATATGTTACACTTGATTATACAGTTGATTATTGTTACAGTTCTCGTTTGATTTGCCGTAAAATGAGTACATGATGAAGAAGATTTTAAATCTGTTTGTATTTAGTAAGTCTTCAACACTTGCCGGGAGTTGCTGTCCTGCTTGCACCAAGTGCTTGATGAGGTTGTCAGAGGCTTGTTTGTTAAATGGGCAACCAAAGAATATATGATTAGCGTCTTCAACGTGTCCGTACTGGCAGTACGGTTCCTCTACCACACCGATTCTACATAAGTGCTTCTTGAGGCGGCAATGTCCGAATTTAAGCCGAAAAATTGTGATATATAGGCTTCTAGGACACCGGATGTTCTGAAACCATGGCCGTTTTGTAACTTCAGAATGTATCCTTAGCGTAGTGTTTACCTTTCGTAGCAGATGTATATCTCCATTCTACGTCCCAATCTTTGTATAATTTTTCCTTTATTGTCACAATCAGGTCCGAAGTAGGTATCTTACGGTGTATAGTTACCCGGTCTCAGTTGCTTGTTTTGCCAGCTGGTCGGCTATTTCATTGCCCCTGCACCCATCATGGCCTCTCACCCAGGAAAGTACTACTAATTTATTACTTTGTTCCAGGTCTATGATTGATTTAATAATTTCGTATATGATCGGGTTGTTGCTTTGGTTTATGTGATGATTTTTTAATGACGTTAAGGCAGAGAGTGAATCAGATAGTATGATAATGTTACTATCCGGTAAGCTCCCGGCATATCTAAGTGCTTCTAATATTGCTATCAGTTCCGCTGTCATAATAGAGCATTCTTTAGGCAGTTGGAAAGTGCCCTGTTCCATGCTATCAAGGTTGATGTATGCACAACCAGCATAACTGTTGTTCTTAGACCCATCTGTATATATGATTCCAGCCGGAAGCCATTTGTTCAATTTTTCTAGGTATGTCTGTTTGTAGGGGCTCTGTTGCGTTGTTTGACCAAAAACTGTAATTTCTTTACATGTATGCCATAATGGAGCCTCATAGCAGTATAGTTGTTCACTCTTGTTGGCTTTATCGTATAGTGATTTGGTTTCCAGATACGCTGAAGCTAGCGGTGGCAGTCGTCTGTTTTTCCAATATCCTTTTGTTAGGCAGTCTATGGATAAGTTGTGTATGGAATTATATAATTTACTGGTCGTCAACTGACTCTGTTTCAGTAAAAATTTTGAACTTAGGTAGGATCTACGTAGGTGCAGAGGAGGTTCCCCTGCTTCTGCGCATAGTGCATTTGTGGGCGTAGATTTCATTGCCCCTAGGCAGGTGCGTAGTACCATGTATTGTAGTACATCAAGCTTCGCTAAAGGCCGTTGGGAGGCCGCACCATAACAAATACACCCATAGTCAAAATGTGGACGGACTAGGGCTCTATATAGAGTTAGTGCTATTTGTGGACTTGCTCCCCACTTTAGTCCTGTTACTGCTCTTATAAGGTTGTTCCTTGAGCAGACTTTTTTTTCTATTTGTTTGATGTGTTCACACCATTTGAGTTTATTATCTATTATAAGGCCTAGATATTTCAAGCTATTCTTAACTGGGAGCTGGTATGGTCCAAGAGTCATGCGGATCATTGGAGGAATCCTGTGTCGTGTAAATATGCAGACTGAGCTTTTATCTATTGAGATCTCCTGTCCATTGTCTGACAGCCATTGTACTAGTTTACACATCGCTTCGTTTAATATGGCTTGGCATCTTTCGATGCTTGTGCCTATTGTATACAGGCAGATGTCGTCCGCATATTGAAGTATTATGACGGAAGGTGGCATTATTTTGTGTAGGTCAGTTGTGTATATATTAAAGAGTAACGGAGACAAAACTGATCCTTGAGGTACCCCTTGGCTACACTTTCTTGGACCTAGAGTAATTGTTTTCCACTTGGCTACTAACCATCTATTTGTAATCATAGCTAGCAGCCTCGCTGTAAAGGGGCCCGGCACGCCATTCTCTTTTAATTTTTTTCCCAAGGTCGATGGCAGAACTTTATCATAGGCAGATGTTAGGTCAGTGAAAATGGCAACCATGTATTTATTGTCTGTAAGGCACGATTGAATATCTGTAACAAGGTGTGCTAATATGTCATTCGTGCCTTTCCCTCTCCGAAAGCCGTATTGAGTATGCGGCAGCAATTATTATGTTCGAACCACCATTCGAGTCTATGCTTTACCATTCTTTCGAGAATTTTGAACACACAAGATAAGAGGGATATGGGTCTATATGCTGAGGCACATTCAGTTTCCTTTCCTGGCTTTTTTATAATAATTATTCTGGCCGTCTTCAAAGGTGGTATCTCGCTTTTCTCAGCCCAAATACGATTAATGAGGTCGAGCAGGTATGCTTTCCCGTTGGCAGGGAGTAGGCGGAGCATGGGGTAGTGTATGTTATCCGGCCCAGGTGCTGATGATTTGCCAAAGGAGAGTGCTCTGCTGAGCTCTTCACTCCTGAAAGGTTGACATAGGATGTGCTCTGTATTTTCCTGTACGTTTAGGGGTTGAGGGTCCACATAAGGTGGTGTTATGTTTTCTAATATCTCAGTCAGAATATTCAGTGGTGGTGTCCGCTCTGGCACCCTCGCTTCCTTTATATTTTTCAGCCTTCGTATTTTCATCCACACTTCTTTGGTCGGCGTGTTGAGACTCAGTTTTGAGCAGTAGTCTTCCCAGTTTTTCTTCTTCTTCTTTCTCAGGAGTTTTTTTGTTTTCGCACATGCCCTTTTGCATTCAATATAATTGCTCATTGTGAGGTGTTGCCTGTAATTTTTGACAGCTTTCTTTCTTTCTTTTATTGCATCGTCACATTCCTGGTCCCACCATTCAACTGGTGTTGTGTTGATTACATAGTTTTGTTTTTGTTTTGGAATGCTGGAGCCTGCGGCTTTTTCAATGCAATCTATGAAGGCTTTATAATCATTTTGTATGTCGTCTGTAGGTTTGTAATGAGAAAATGCAGCTTCTGCTTCCTGTTGGTATTTTTCCCAGTTCGCCCGCTTGATACTCCATTTATAGTGCGAAAAGATAGTTTGCCCTATCAGCTTAGTGCAGGGGAGCTTCAGCAGAATCGGGAAATGATCCGAGCCCAGAGTATCTTCTATGATTTCCCATGTTAGGTGTGGGGCAATAGTCGCCGATGCTAATGATATGTCAACAGATGATTGTTGTTGTGATGGTCTATTGATTCGAGTAGCAGAGCCATCGTTTAGTACAACTAGTTCCTCCATTACTTCCACAATTAGTCGCCCGTTACGATCGTCATATGTACTTCCCCATAAGGAATGATGGGCATTTAAGTCACCAAGGAGCAGAATTGGTTCTTCTAGATGTCTTTTTAGTATTTCCAACTCAGATCTTTTTAATGCTGGTTTGTTTGGTGACCTGTATACAGATACTACCGTCATATATTCGTCTTTAAAGAGGATCCGTGCTGCACAAACTTCGAAAGACAGATTAGTAGGCGTAATGTTTACGGGCTGGAATGGGATTGATTTCTGTATCAATAGGGCAGTGCCGCCATAACCGTCCGCTCTGTCTGCTCGCACGATATTATAGTTTTGAAAAAGGAAAGATTCTCCTGGTTTCAACCAAGTTTCTGAGATCGCACTTACTGAGATTTTATGGGCCAGCATATATTGCATCAGACTTAATTTATTGGCTTTGATTGAGCGCGCATTCCATTGTAAGATTCCGAGTTCTTTGATTGCAATTTTTTCATTCGTTTGGGGATTATTATGTGGTATGTTATTTTGGTACATGGAATCTAAGCCTCCAGTAACGGGTATCGAATGCGTTCTTGTGTTCTCAGTTGAACCCATTGGTGAGTGTTTGTTGTATAAGCTGTTTGATACTTGGAGCGAATTGCAGTGGATCGATCTGTTGGTTACCGACATACTGGTTTAAGATATTCATTATGATTTCGATCATTTTGAATGTGAAGATATCAGCTGTGCTTGCGCTTTGTACAGTGCTGTGAGGTTGGGGTGGGTATGGGTTGTACGCAATTGGTTGTATATTCCTGTTGTTAGGGATCCAATAATTTTTGTAAGATAGATCCCTAGAGTTGCTTCCTGCTCTGTAGTGCCTATTATGTCTTTCCGTTAAGGGGGATTCTGCCTGGTTAGTAGGCATTGGATTTATTTGCATGTTTGTTAACATGCCAGGTGGGCTGGTGGCCAACTGTGACGTCTGGGTAGGTAGTTCTTGGTGAGTTGTTGCGATGTCCCTACAGGCACTGTGGCAATATTTAAGTTATCCTGTATGGGGGTTCTTTGCTCGTAACATTCCGAATTTACGACCGTGGTTTGGGTGGTTGCGGCCGGTCTTGCTAGTACACCGGCATACGTACCGGCGTTGATCTTTCTAAGGGCTTGTTTATAGTCTAGGTTCTCGTACGCCATTAACTGTTTGATTCTTCTTTGTTTTTCATATTCAGGACATCTTTTTTCATTAGATGGGTGGCCACTATTACAATAGATACAAATGGGGTTGTTTTGGTTACAACAATCTTTGTCGTCGTGTGCACCAGCACAGAATACACATCTTTTTTTACTTCTGCATTGCTTGCTCAGGTGGCCATAGCGCAGGCAGTTAAAGCATTGCATAACAGGTTTTATGTATGGTTCGACTGGACAGCGGACGCCGTGTATGTAAACATAGTTGGGCCGTCTTTGCGATTTGAAAGTATCAGGCAAACTGGAAGTGGGATTGTTGTAGGTTGACCGTTTGCTACCATTTTCTTAGCAAATCGTTTAACGTTTATCACCCTGTATTCACATCGCGCTACCGCTTTAATTTCATCTTCTGATAATTCTGTCATTACGTTTCTAATGATGCCTTGTTGTGTGGTGCACGAGTATGGGATATACGCCTGCAAACCGTTCTGCTTCCAGACTGAGCTTTGAATCATAGAATTGGCTGCTATTACCGATTTCACCTCAATTTTGACACGGTTACGGCCTGCTGTAGTTATCTGTAATATTTGATTATTTGTATCACGGCAGAGGGAGTTAATGAGGCGACCTATAGCCATTGGATGCAGTCTACTGATGTTTTTATCGACACTTTCTACAATCACATAATAGGGCCCTAGGTCATAGTTTTCATATATCACTGGCGTTGCGCTATTTACCTGTTGATCATGGCTGACTGTTGTGGTTGTAGTCTGGTTTTGCTGTGTGTTGCTAGCTGGTGACGTCTCCATACTGATGTCTGTAGGTTTCGGCTGTTCTGCTGTTCTTGGTACTTTGTAGTTGCAGTTGTTGCTGATGTCTTCGATTGTTGGTGTGCTGGGGCGTTTCTGGGCTGCAGGTGGGGTCGTTTCTTCCTCTCCTACAAGTCGTAGTTCCTGTTGTCTCGTTTGGTCAATGGTAAGATTAGCAGCAAAAGATGGTACATTGACGGTTTCGAATGACGATTGAATGATGTTTCTCGTTTCCCTTCCATCTTCACTTGTGTTGTGATGTAGGGATGGCACTTGACTGTCTAAGCTATCTTCTGTTGCAATGTTCACGTTACCTCCATTATATAAAAGTATGTGCGGCGTCGGCTGTACCTGTTCGTAGCCGCCTTCACCACACTGGCCACCATACATGGCGGCCAATGTCACTTAACACTTATATTAGTTGTTTCTTGATTATCAATTCACTTTTCTTGTCCACCACACGAAGTTGAAAACTGTTTATGTTGTTGGCACTTGCCGTCGAGTCAACCCGCGATCGCGCACACTACTTCCTCGTATCGGAGGCGATGTTACCCGTACGACGCTGCTCACGACTGCGTATTATTTAGTTAGTGTAGTTAATTATGATGTAAATATTGATTGTAATAATGTATATAATGTAATTAGGAAGCTCGAGAAATCCACAGATTACCAAACACATTGTCAGTGGGTGTGTAAGTATATCTTTAAAGATAAAAGAAATCCTTTTTGGGGGGGGGGGGGGGGAAAGCGCTGTGGTTTCGGACTGCGAATGCCGCGATA